>VYZV01035945.1:35761-89530 GCA_013401275.1 Pandion haliaetus | reverse complement strand
GGGGGGGGCGGTCGGTCCCACACACGCACCACGGAGAAAGTGGCTTTTTATGCTAAAGCTTCCTGTGGTTTAGGGCTCTCCCTTCAAAAATGCCCTTGGGGCCATCGTGCGGGATCAGCGAGGCTCAGTTTCTAAATCTCCACCCATTTCCTGTGCTCGCTCTTTCCAGAGCACAGCACATCATCACCGGGCTGTAATCAGTAACTGTCCGTGGGAGTGAAAATCTGAAATGAAAAGCTTTTTTGCTTTGCATTTTGCGTTTGACCTAGCATGGTGATTCTGCCCAGTTGCCATGGAGGCGTCCTAGGGGACAGGGAGAAGCACAAGCTCAGAAATTCCTTGATCATGAAGTTCCTCTGCAGTTAGAATACAAAATGAAATTAATTTCAAACATTGTGTAGAATCCATTTCTCTCTGCTTTTCCCAGCTTTTAAATGGAGAAATCTTAGTAGTGCCGGAGCAGTTGTGCAGAAATTGTGGAAAAACTCAGTTCCCCGTTCCCACAGGGTTATCTTGTGATAATACCACTCGTTTCTATGTACCGTTGTGCACGGATAATGCTATAGCCTGGGTCAGCATTTTGACCTGGACTGTGGCAGGGGAGCATATGTTTTGTATTGCATGTGGAGTGTACTTTACTTGAACTGTTGCTCTTATTTCCTTTTCACCATTTTAATTAAATCAGAAAAGCAATTGCTGCAGAGGACAAAAGCCATTCTCTACCTCACTCTGGCACATTTTATTAAAATACATTTGAGTGGATACATTTTCTGGTGTTCTGCAATTGCTCAAAGCAGAACTGAATAATGTAGTATATAACCTTACTGTTTTCTTGGCCAAAAAAAAACCCAGGATCACAAACCCTCTCTGTTCTTTCTCTCTCCAGTGAATACAGAGGTTTGGTCAAACACACAGGAGGCTGTCACTGTGGAGCCGTCCGCTTTGAGGTCTGGGCTTCAGCAGATCTTCATGTTTTTAACTGCAAGTAAGTTTTTTTTTGTTCACTGTTCTCATAGATGAATATAAGCTCTTATGTTTTTCCAATCAATACCTTAGAGCTCAAAGAAGATGACACAACTGCAGAACATTCTCCAAGCTGTTTCCATAGGGGATACCCCTAATTATGTCCTTATCCAATATGGGAACAGTACTGCTTCTGATTTCAGGTGCTGTTTCTTTGGGCAGGACTTCAGGTCTCACATCCATGCTCACAGAGAAAAGTGTCAGGAGAGATCTAATGAATACAGGCGTTCACCTGTCTGCTTTATGTTTCCTCCGAGTGCAGTGCGCTCAAAGCACATCAATCCTTTTTTAACTTGGTCTTCTCAAGTGAACGTTACATCTCTGACCACATGTGCTTCAAACTACAACACTGTCTGACTTCAGTAGTGATCCCCCTTTGCCTGCAACTAGTTTGCTTCTAGCTCATGAGTGAACTTCTGAACCTTAATTTCTTGTTTGCGAGGTAATTAATGTTAGCAAAACTGGCAAAGTCTGGTCTGAAAGATTAAACGGATTTCTCGGGGCTAGAGTCTGTCCTTGCTATGTCTGTTGGGAGTTATATATGTGAAGAAAAAATAGCATATAATGTTTGGTGTAGGAGAATACCTTATTGGTGTAGCTGTGTAGGGTCAGTCTGTTGCACTACTGATACCACGAGTCCACCTTTGCTGCTTACCTCTGTGATGCTAACCAGGAGCCATTTTAGCTGTCAGTGGGATTTCTGTTGTCAAGAGGTCCATGCTAGATCTGATTGCTGTACTGCAACTTGTTGGCTACTTCTAGAAAGGTCTGATTTTTCTTTTTCAGTTGCAGCATTTGCACAAAGAAACAGAACAGACACTTCATTGTCCCAGCGTCGCGTTTCAAGTTGCTGAAGGTAGAGTAAGAATGCAGTAAGAGCATGGCCGTGAACACGAGCAGTATAATCCAGTGTTATCCTCAAAGATCCAAGTGGCAGCCAGTTTTCTATCCTAAGTTTGTCTATGGCTGGTTGGGGGAAATGACTGAATTTTATGCCTTCTGGTGTGGATGTGTTAGCGCATCTTATTTAGTGAGCTGATGTTAGAGCTCTTGCAGTTCTCAGGCTTGACTGTTATGGACACGTGTATATACAAAGCACAGGGGTTCAGAAAAGGAGCATGAATGCAGAACTCTGCATCTCAAGTAAAGACATGAAAGTGGTATTTTAAATTTCACATTTCTTAGCTACAGGCCCATAGAAAGTAATACACCTATTTATGTGGAAAACTTACATTGCTTTTCATTTGCTTAGGGTGCCGATAACTTGACAACATACACCTTCAACACACATCGTGCCCAGCACACATTCTGCAAGACCTGTGGTGTACAGAGCTTTTATACTCCTCGTTCTAATCCAGATGGTTATGGTAGGTAGAAAGAGTAAGCTGTGGTAACCAAAGTTTACCACCAAGCAAACCTTGGATAAAGACTCCATTGGATGCTAACATGACAGCAGTGAGCAGCATGTGTCTTAAAGTGTTTGTTCCTAAAGTGCTAAACATCTAGAACTGCAGTCTGAACCTGTAGCTCCTCCGTAAGAAACAGTCTTACCTATGATGTGTGGGCTTCTGCCTGTGACAGGTTTCTCATCTAGGCTCCTCAGCCTTACAGCAATAGCTGGACTGAGCAAGTACCGCTCCCTGAGATGCCCCATCCACAGAGTGGTGCAGGCATCTCCCGCCCTTTATCTATGAAAAGCAGATTTCTATGTACTCTGTCTTTCTTCAGGAATAGCTCCCCATTGTCTGGATGATGGCACCGTGCAGACCATTGTCACAGAGGATATCAATGGCAAGGAATGGGAGAAGGCAGTGAAGGAACATAAGACCATCAGAGACATGTCAAAACCCTGACACACCCTTCCAGCAGCTGAACTTGGAACACTGCTGTGGAACTGTAGTCTGGGCTTTCCTGGATGAGGGCTGGCAAAATCAATCTCTACATTATTGTTATCTGTTCTCTGTTTCTTAAATAAATCTTTCTAAGGTGCCTGTCCCACTCATTTGTGACTTTCAGTTTTCAAACTACCTCTGTTCCATAAACCACCCCAGGGCTGCTATTTTGGTACTTTGCCCTTAGCTGTGCTAAAGTTTAAATCACAATAAACACAGCAAAGTATTAAAAAAAAAAAAAAAAATCTAATCTTTGCTTGTATGGATATTTCCTGTGTTTCAAGTCTGGCTTATAAAAGTGTCCTAAATAAAATAATCTCTTGCTTAGGACATAATACTAACTTAACACTGTTTTTTCTCCATTGACTTCAATGACTGACCATGGATTTAATGTTGAAGGGGATCTGAAAGAGCTTAGCAGGCTCAAATTCAGTAAAGCATTGACACAGGTGCTTAGCTGTAAGCAAGAGAGGGGCCACTGAAGTTATTCATGTAATTAAGTACTGTTTTGCTTAAGCCTGGACTTAGTCATGGTCTTAAGGCTGAGTAGGCGTATGCTTAGGCACTGACTCATGGCCAAGGAACAGTTCAATACTGTCATCCTCTTACAACAATGGGCACATACTTCAGTACAACCAGGAACTCTTTGTTGTCTTCAGGAGGAGGATGTGCTTACAGCAACAGATCAGGATCTGGCAATTTGGGCTCTGATCTTAACTATGCAATGACTAGCTGTGTAGATCCAGGAAAGATGCCTCCTGTACACCTAAGCCTACATGAATGAGTGCAAAGGCCCACAGAAATGTTGAGTATTGCTGACTTGGCTCCACCATGACCCCGCAGAAACCCAAATCACTAGCAAAATCTCTAGAGGCTAAGAAATGAAACCACTGAAAGCTGCTTCACTTACCTTTTAACATAAAGGGAGAGGATCTTTAATTCTTGCACTTCTTTTTTACATAAGTGGAACAGCTTTTGAAACACCTCTTGCAATTTTTCTCTCCGCATGTGTTCTATAAAAGACCTAATTACAGTCTGGGTCTCTTGCACCTCATTCTTACATCCTGTTGAGACTCTTGTGAGTTGATCTCAAGCCCCACATTCTGAAGCAAGAAGAAATGCTAATGTTTCATGAGGGACGCTCTGTGAAGATAGAGCCTGCAACACAATGTGTATGAAAGAAGCAGCAGTAGCAGAAAAGATCAGTGTAGTTAGAGAAATTGGTGTGATTTCTGATATTTTATTCATAAGCTTTGGCTTTTTAAAGTTCTGACTAAATAAGACAGGTCTTGTGGTTCTGGTTTTATCTGTGGAGATAGCATGATCTTTGAAGTGTTACTCCTGATAGCTGGATTTAAGAAGAGCACCAAGAGATAGTCACCAAGCAGTCCTTGCAACTATATCCTCCTGGGGAAAATAGTTTGTGCCACATCTTCTCTAATGAAGAATACTCCTGCATTTGACTCCTAATTAGGTTAATCCAAGTTTCTTACCCTATTTAAGCTTCTACAGTGAGAGAATAGGTGTTAAACGCTGTTCATCTCAATGTATAAGGCAACAAGATGTTCAGAAGGAAGTTCATACAGCCTGTTTTCTGTAGTTTGAAAGAATGCTACACAGAGAGAATCCTGTCCTCTTGAGCATGTAACAGGTGAGTTTTCCTTAGTCCTGGGCCTGGCACGGTCTTTTTTTCACTCATTCTTTTAGCCCTGAAGTTGTGAGCGATGTGTCTTTCACAGAAGGCGGAGTGAATTGATCATCATGTAACGTGAGAAAAGCATATAGATGTGGCGAAACCAGAGGAGCTGGCTGCGATGACACCGCATGGCTCTCTAGAAGGAAAAATAGTTGAGAAAGCATTACAAGAACCTTCTCGACCTAATGTGAGGGCAGTTTTCTAGGCCTCCTGTGCAGTTCACTGCCAATTTACAGGACAGCCTGTTTTCAGTGATCAGTGAGGAAGTAGTGGGAGTAGAAGGCTGCCTACCCTATGGGGTCAAAGGGCAGGGAGAGGCCTGTCTGCCCCTGTGTTGCTGGTGATGTGCTGCCTAGTGTTCAGAGGGGTCCTGCTAGAAAGGACACTATCAGCTGCACATTGGTGCTGTGACAGTTTCTTTTGTCACATATAACTCCTCCTCCCTGTGTGATCTCACGCCTGGGTGTTCACATGCTGGGGAAGGAGAAACCTGATAGGTGTGCTTCTGAGAACACTTTGCGTGCTGCTTCCGATCACACATTGCCAGCTGAAACTTAAGCTATTTATAGTGCACCAGCTTAGGAAGGTCAGATTTCAGAAACAAAAAACACAAGGGAATAATGCCACCTTTATCAGAGCGGTTTCCATACGTAACTATCTTTTAGCAGCCTCAAAAGCAGAAAGTTCTGCAATTTGTGGATTAACAGTACTGTTTGCTGGGCAAATATTTTCATGCTATGGAAGGGGAGCTAATCAGATTCTGGTATAGGGAACTGTGGACTAAATGTGCGAGATCTCATGCAGCAAACTAGTTCAAAAAATACACAGTAGAGAAGGGAACTCAAACAGCTTTGGACCACAACATCACAAGCTGTCTCTATCTTTAGTTAGAGCTATGATCCAAGGACACTGTTCCTGGCATACAGTCATGCCATTCTTTCACAGGCCACTCATGTGGTCAGAATATTATGTTGGATCCAGCCTCCTTTGAAATACATCCTACATCCTCAACACAGTGTAAAACTCAGTGCACTGTGACTACTCAAGATCTCTGAGCTGCAAATCTGCTCAGCCCTGTCCTGCTATCCACGCAGCACATGAAGCAACCCATCTTGTCCGTTCATGTTTTACAAATCACTGAAGATCGTTCATTAGTGACATTTATAATCCATGTATATTATTATTTATGAAGCTCTCTGTGAGTATGACACTTCTGACTAAAGTCTTCACAATGATGATGAGCTACTCAAACAGGTTAAGCAGGTACCACACATCTCACCCTGGCTTGTTCAGTCTCCTCCTCTGTGAGTATGAAGAGTGCATCTCTGGGCAGGAGGCAGGAAACAGGTACATCCAGGACAGAGATGTACTTCCGGAAGAGATTTACCGATTCAAGCACGAGCACACGGCACCCTAGCCAGAGAAAGAGGATAAATATTTCAAAACAACAGTATTCTTGTAAGGTGCCCAACTCTCCAGGTTCAGCAGGTCTTTGCAGGCTGCCCTGTATTGCGGGCCACGGGTCCTTTTTGTGCAAAAGGGGAGCAACTTCCACTCATGCTTCCACCAGGATCTCTTTGTGCCCAGTGCATGTCTACGACCATTTCTACTGGTTCTTGTTCTGTATGTGGTCTGTGGAAACCAAAGCTAGCTCTGAATACCAGAGAGTTTGGGTTTTTCTTCTTATAGTTTAAATTATTCCTACGTAGTTAGACTCAAAGGAAAAAGCACAGATGGCTCTCTGAATGCTGGCACTATATCTTATAATGGAAATTTGAAATAGCAGTCTCTGCTTCAGCTACAAAAATGAAATTTCCTTTCTACTCCAGTTCTTAGCTACAGAAAAAATATTTACAAGATTCAGGAATGGCTGTATCAAACATTAACTCAGGCAGGCAGTTACATCTTAACAGAGTTCCAAAATTCTTTGCTTAGATGTAACATGTATAAAGATTCTACTGGTGTGGAATTTTTTTTCTGTTTTAAAGAGCCCCTTGAACTCAAAAGTTAATTGCTATTTTTTCTACCATGGCTAAATTGTCTTCACTGATGAACTCAGAGCTACTGATAGTCCCATTAAGAGCCTGTAGCTCTCAAGGGAGCTGCTTTGGGATTTCTTAGGGCTTGGAAGCTGCTGTGATTATGCTCCACACTTTAGACACTGTATTAAAGATCCGCAGAAGAGGCCAAAGTCACAGTTTACACAGGTGGTCAGATACGCCATTAGATTTGCAATGAGATTTTCTTCAGTGTGCCCTTAAACGGTGAAATTATCCAAAGGACACAAAGAACAATGTTGAATTGCTACAAAGGCTGCCTAATGGACATTTTAGTGTGTGAAGCCTGTGCTCACGTCCAATACTGCTTAAGCTGTTATGTCCATTATGTCCTAAGCACAAAGCAAAGCAGTGGTGCTGAAATACCTCTTGGCCCTGTAAAAATGTAAGCGGGACTTGTGTCCCCCTAAGGGAAAAGATTCTCCAGGACAGGGGCAGAAGCAAACGTCTTTTCCTAAGGGAGTAACTACACAAGGTGGGTTTCTGTGAGAGAGGTGATGATGCCTCTGCTAGGAGCCCTCTATGCTGATCTGCTAGTGCTCAGGAATGTCATCCCACAAGGATTTGAACAGTCAACCTGCTGCTAACTTCCCTACTTTGGACATCTGGTAGATCCTTCAGTCTAGCCTCTACCAAGCATAAGATAGGAAAGCAAAACTTGTTGCTCTTACGGTGAATGAATTTCCCGGAGACACAAGGGAAGAAGCCCCCACAAGTCTCCGAAGTAGAGCATGGTACTCAAAGACAGCCCACCAGCACCGTTCCTTCACCAGCCAGGGGCGACATGCTGAACCAGGAACAAACAGCATGCACAGGACAATCCTCCACAAATCCCCTTACAAGTGATTTGTGTCCCCTGCCTCTTCCCAGTGATGCTAACTTATTTCACTGCAAAGAAGTCTTGCTTTTATTCCAGCCAAAGCCTGCAATAGCGGGACATGGCAGCCCTGATGGACTCCCTCCAGCACATCTCCAGGATCTTTCAGTTCCTTTCTTTATTCTTTGTCCTCAAGAGAAGGATGTACAATTTGTTCCAACTTTTCAATAGCCTCTTCCACTCTCAAAAGCAAAACTGGAAACTCTTTATTTCAGTATCACAGAGGGCTCCAGGACCATGCTCCCCTTCCAGTTCTCTTTCTGCATTGATCCTGGGACACGACTGCCCAGCAGGGTGGACAGAGCATTCAAAGGAGTTACTTTCTCCTGCTGTGGGCAGCAATGGGCAGGGTTAGAGGCCTCAAGGGAAATCACTGGCACTTCCATCCAGACAAACGCTGACACGAGTCTGTGCTGTACCAGGAACTGGAGGCAAAGCCCTCCTGAATCTCACGGACGTTTGCTGCAGGCCCGGCCTGCCAGGAGCTGCCGGGAGATGGCGGTGTCCACCAGCTGCGGGGGGAGCGGGGACCCACAGTCCGCTTCCCTGCCGGCAGTGCCTTGCCCAGGTTAGGATCACTTTTGGCACCCCTCTGCCCTGAAGGCCCTGCTGTCTTAACTATGTCAGTACCGTGTCCCTACTCCCGTCCTACTGCAGCCTCAGCCATCCAACCCTTGCAAGGTCATCGTGCCCATCCCTGCAGAGCAGCAGCTGTGCAATGCCATCTGGAAGGACCGACGGCTCTGCCAAGCTCCCTGCAGCGAGTCCCTTGGACGTGCAGGAATGCAGGCAGCTGTGTGACCAGCATGGCCTGTGCCACTTCCCAACTGCAAGCCTGAGACCCTGTCTTGCTCGTGGTCCACCTTGACAAGTGACAGAGCAGTTGCTGTTTAGCTGCCTTAAGGTTTCAGCCTGTTACTGCACAGGATGCTCTGCAGTGACAAACGTTCCAGCTGCACACAGAAGTGCCCTGACAATCCTTTTAGTCCCACTAAAGACATTTCTTGTTTCCAAATAGCAAACTTGGAAGCAACTTGTGATGTGCCATGAGTCAGGGAATCACTCTTCGCCCCCCTTCTCTGCAGAGATCCTCTGGGCTGCTCAGCAGGCCCAATCTGTTGGTGGGTAGTTTCAGAGAAAAGAGTTAGTACAGTGCTGCACTATGGCACAGCAGAGGAAAAGAATAGATATGGATCCCCTTGCTCTTGTAGTCAGCATTCCCACTGGCCACCTGTTTGCTTTTCAGTACTTACAGGGGAGGACAAGGCTAGAGCAAACATGGGGCAATGGGTCTTTCCTTTCCTGGACAGTTGTTAATAGACCCTGGCAACGCCATGTGAATTCCTACTGGGAATGATGGGAAGAGAGGCCTGGTGTAGGGTTACCCACCACCAATCTGTGAAGCCTGGGCTGCTCTGTTAACAAAATGTGCTCTTTCCTCAATTTTTTCCCTAAGAAATATTAATTCATGCAGCAATTATGCCCTTTTGTTCCCCAAAGCTCAGCAAATAGGGGCTTAAAACAACTGCAAGTGATTTCAGTATTGATCAGTCTGACCTCCTGGACCCCCATCGGTCACATCAGGCAAAGCAATGGCATCCGAGCCTCACAAAATGAAGGGCACTGTAAGAGTCTTCTGTGTTAAGTGATGTGACAAGGATCTCCACATGCTGACAGCAAAGGCTGCTCCACATGGGAACATGAGATGAAATGAAGCAGGGAAGGAATGTACAGTTCAGGGAGAGATGGAAAAGTGTTCAGAGAAACAGGCTGCTCCCTGCCAAGCAGGGTAAGAGAAGTGCTGCCATTGATAAGTCTACTGTGACACCAGCAGGTGAAGCTTTTCAGAGCCTGTTGTGACTGTGACCTGGGCAGGATGGGATTAACAGTGTAATACAACCTGTCTAGGTTGGCAGAAAGGGCAAGATCAATATAGCTAGTGGATTAGGCCTAGAATAGAAGCGCATGAAGTCTGCAGCCTGTTCAGCTTGGTTTCTACTTCCAAATCACTTATGCAGCAAGTATGCCTAGAATGAGAAGATTATTAGCAGATCTATGTGTGCTAAAGGCTTGCACTGCTCCTAACAGACATTAGCACATCAATTCTTTTGGAAAAGCGCTGGTTATAGCTGGATGGAGCCAGCAGTAGGGGTGGATGCATATCCAGCCGCTGTCTCGGCTTCTTGAAACAAGCCTATGTGCTTGTGCCTGGGCTGGAGAACCTGATTACAGATTATAAAAAGCCTGTTGTATTTATGCTGGCTAAAGGCATCAGAAAGCAAAGCAGGATATTTAGGGTGCTCATTTGCATACCACTGAGGCAATGCAAGGCTTAGCTGGGTTTTGCATTTGCAGAGAGATTTTCTGTGGATTCCCTGATCACGTGGGCTTACACAGGTTCACCCAGAAATAGTTCCCTCTTACCGACAGGAGAGCAGCACATCTCCATGGCCTGAACGTGCCTTTCAGCTCTATCCAGACAGCCTCAATCCCAGCATCACTCTTTTTTCACTAAGCCCCTCTGATGCACAGCCCTGCACGCCTGCCAGATCAAATTATAAATACTGGGAATTTCAATGAGACTGGAACTATATTTGGAAAGGCTTAGCGTAAGCAGCAGCATGGGAGCTCCCTGTTCCTTTGGTGTTTGTAGGTCATGTCAGATGTGATGTAATCAGAGCAGCAAGGCTTTCAGGAGTCTCTTGATGCTGCTAGAGAAATGGAAATGTCGTCTGTACGTGGGCCTGTTTCAAACCTGAACCAATTTGAAGTACAGCCCATATTAAGGACCACAGTTTACCTAACAAACCTGCATGAACAGCACATGAAGGTTGTTCAGGCTAGTTAAGGCCTGACATCTAGCAGTGACATCTAACCACTGCATTTCCTTGTTCTTTCTCTGCACTGCACACAGCACACACAGAGTTCTTTGCTGCACCCCAAAGCAGAACAAAGATGAGGTCCTAGGAGAGAAGTTGGCATTAATACTCCTCTTGAAGAGACTAGAGTCAGAACTCAGTTAAAGGGCATTCTGCCATCTAGGCTCACGCTCTCTCCATCAGATCTTGGTCTGCAACTTGCTGCTAGCAGGGAATTAAAACTGATTTGCTGTGACACATTCAAATCCTACAATGATTTGGGAATTAGCATTAAAGAAATATAGTCTGAATGACTGCTGAGGGAGCAGGAGGTGGTCTGGCTGGGCTTGGTTAAGCCATCTTCCTGTGCTCTGTCCAAACAGCTGACAGCTTTGTGCTTAAACTAGTTCCACAAATTTGTCCCTGAGTCAGGCACTGTTTGCTAGAGATAAGGGCTGCAGATTTACTCTGGGACAGCAGCTAGAAAAGGGGGTCAAGAGCAACCTGCTTCTGTACTTCGCTTCTTTCTTTTCCCTACTTGCACAGTGTTTCTCAGAGATACTTGCTTGTTTACAGGTGAAAGAAGCCACTCCAACACTTCGTTGTGCCACTGCAGATTTCAGATAGCTTTCCCATACTGACCACATTTTGATGGAAGCTTAGCTTGGTACGTGCAACCATTTTTGGCTGAGCTGCTAATGGTTTCTGAGGTCTTTGTCATTAAAAAAAACCCAAACAAAACCCCACAACCAAAAAAACCCCAACAAACCAGCTTCCACAACCAAAAAAACCCCAACAAACCAGCTTATAAGTAAGATGTGACGAAAAACTCTGGGACTGAGCTGAAAGACTTGGAAATAGCACTCATATTCACACAAGACAGCAAGAGGCATAGGCCAGACACTGAATCACGCCACTGAGACAGAACAACCCCAAAGGACAGAAAAGTGACTGCAGAGAAGCCTGAGCTGGTAAAAAAAATGCAGGGAGATAAAAGGGCAAGGAAGAGTTCAGCTGTGGGTTTCATTTGCATTGCAAATAGAGGTGAGCTAGGCAGAGGAAACCCTGGACAGAACATTCATGTAAACGATTGCCTAATACCTGCAGTGTCATGGATGCATAATGTGACATACCTTCAGGTAACTTCTGCTCTGAATGCAGGTACCTGTGAATGAAGAGATACATAGGGTAAACACTCAATTAAGTTATTCAAATCCTGATTTTACAGGTATAAACTCTGTACACTACATCAACCCTTTTCTCTTAATACACACACACATTTACAATGGCTAATCTCATAAGAAATTTCAGGAGCCGACACTGGATGCACACATCAGGCATTGGTGAGACACAGCACAAATAAGCTCCATAAATCCACCTTGCTCCCAAACTTCTCATGTTGCAGTAAGGAAAACTGCAAGAGGCTGCCAAAGGCTATTCACTTCTGAGAGCATTGGCTCTTTAAAGCCTTGTGTCTGCTGACTAGGGACACTGCCTCAGTAGCAGCTCCTGTTTGGGGACCAGCTTCTTTCTTTCTAACCCATGCTAGCACTGGGACATCTGAGAAGTTGCTCTGACTTTTTGCTCACTAAACTGTGATCCCTTCATGACTTTATTCTGGGAAGTCTCTGTAGCAAAAATGCGTCCCTTGCAAACAGAATGAGGGGACCAACCAGCACAGGAGATGTGAACAGTCATGGTACTTCCATCAAGAAGTTTAAGCAAATGATCCCAATATGGTGAAGGCATCAGAGGGTATTAGCTTCAATTCCTTTCTAATTCTCTTGTTTTTCCTGCTTTAGCCTGTGGTTCATGGCTTCAGAGCGCTTACGCTCACATCACCATTTGCATCGCCTCCAGATTTGGCCCATCGCAGGGATGGGAGGAAGCAGGTCTCCAGCAGATGGCACTCAGAGCTGTCCCACACCCAAGCTTGCTCTTCCATAAGAAAAAAAAAAAAAAAAGTATCTAAACAATGGAACATTTGCCAAAAGCAGAAAGGACATAAAAAAAGAAAAGTTATTTAACCCTGTGTAATATTTAAAGCGATTGTTATCATCTTATAGTGGTGTATTTAGCGAAGGACAATGTGACAGTTCATGTGTAAATCAACCAGGATAAAACATACATTATATGTAAACTGTTATGTTTCTCCAGTCACTTTCAAACTAGGATTATCTCTGGCTATTGGTTAAGTTCAAGGAAAAGGATTAGCTACACAGGCGTAGACAAAATAGGAAGCTCGCAGTAATGAATATCCAAAGCAATTCAAAGCAAAAGTCAAGCCAGAAATGCAGGTCATGGCAGAACTCAAACAGCAATCAGAAGACATACGCCTTAAATAGATTCTCCTGCCAATGGTGTCCTCTTCTCCAGAGCCAAAGATCTGCAAGCAATACCATTTTCTACTAAACAATGGCCTTATAATATTGAGTTGGCCACCTTCTACCCCACTACTCAAGTCCTACTGTTCTGACAGAGATTGTTAAGTGATGTTGCCTTGTCAACATTACCAGCAATTTTTCGGGGGTCGGGGGTGGGCAGGGGAGGAAGGTTTAAGTATCTCCATTAATGTCTGCTCTGCTCTTCTACCAGAGGTTTCTTCTCCCACAAGCAGAATTTGGCCACCCAAAGAAGTGATTCAGCACTTGCTAAAGCTAGCAGGGTGGGAACTTTTTAAAACAAGCTCAGAGAGATAAAGAGTGAGTGGTTGTGAAATTTGGCTAGCTATTCGAAGTCCTGGTGTCTGTTCTGGGTGTGCTGCTCTGCCATGGAGGGACCTTCAAAGCACTAACTGACAGCAAATTAAAGGATGTGAAGAGCTGCTCCAAGAGTGAACTAATAATAACCACTCCTTGCCACTAGAAACAGAAGCAAGGAGAGATCCAGTTCATATGGAAATGTTTCAGCAGGAGTAGAAAGCATCTTCAGCAGGGAAAGAAAGTTTGATTCAGCATCAAATTAAGGAGTTTGTGCTTATATAAAGGTTCAGGGAGACACAAACTGTATTTTGGTAACTGAAAAGTCCTCAAGGCTGCTGCCAGGCAGACCTGACACTGGTCTGGAAGAACAGGCATGAAGAAACTGATTCTCCCCTCATCTTTTTTGTCCTGAGCCAAATGCTTCAGTACTCAGCAAGGCTCAGTGCAGAGCTATGGGAATGGGCTCCACCCAGCTGTAATGCTGCAGAGGAATTGCAGCTTTGCTCGTTTGTATTTCTCAGGCAAGACATGGCAATGAACTGTGGTTGCAGAGAGAGAAACACAAAACTCTACCTCCTGCACATGTTCACAAAACTAGCCAATCCTCTCCCAAATCAATCTTCTCACTCCCATCTCCACCCTGCTGGAGCTGTCTCCGTGGGACACTTCCAAGTAGGGGAGAGGCTGCAGCTCTCTGTTGTTGCCATTTTGGGAATGTTTTATAGATTGGACGTGCTGCGGTTTGGGTGAAATGAAAGAGTTTGGCATAAAATCTCAAAAAGTCAAACACAAACAGGCTCTTTTTCAGGAGCTTTTTCCATGTGTTTTTTTCCAAAGCAACTTTTTATAAATTCTTTTTAAACATAACTTGATCTAAGGTGGCTTGTTCCCACCCACTCACCAAGTGCTAGAGGCCAGCTGATTACAGGGCACCTCTCCCTGCACCCTCTTTATTATGCCTGTGGTAGGTTCAGATCCACATTTGAAGGAAAGTGAGACCCTCTGCAATGAAGAACTTCAAAAGACTGTGAGACGTCTGAAGGCACCCACCATTTCTGCACTGCAAGGACTCAGCACCGGCTCCTCCCTCAAGGACCAGCTGCTTTGAAAGCTATTGCTGTCTGTAGCTATCAGCTACATCTGCTCAGCAGAAAAACTGAAATGGTCCAACAACTCTCACCCTGCAAACTGCAGGACTGAGCTAGCTCTCAAAATTCCCTGTCTTTATTCAGTCACCCTCAAGGGAAGATGTCAGCAAAGTGAGTGGGCTAGCTCCTAAGAGGCACTGACCACTGATACCTCCCCATGACGGCAAGAAGGGACAAGTCAAGATGGAGCTGAAACCTCGGTCTTGGGGAACACCAAACTCCTCTGGGGAAGAAGCAGGACTGACACCCTGGTGGATGGATTACAGTTTTGGTGACATTCTGTTTGATGATAAATTGTTCATTGAAATCAATTACTTCACTCTCCAAATAGTCTCCCATGCCAAAGGCAAAACCCTTCACTGAACTGACTGCACTGGCTGCTGTAGAGCACTAGTAAAATATAATTTTGAAGAGCATGGCAAAGAATGGACATCTTAAAGATGCAGTGGGGCTCCATTTAGGATCCTAACCTCTAATCTGCCCAATTAATCTGATGAAACAGATGTGAAGGAGGAAGAACAGCCAGTCTCCTAGGAATCACAGAGACATTAGAAGGATATACTTGCCAGATGTTGAATGTTTGCTATCTGGAACGCCTCCTCCCTCCCTAACCAGACTTTCTGGCTCCATTTCCATGCACCCTGAACTACACCATGTAGCAACATGCAGTTTGTAAAACACTATTCAGGCACTCTGTACTCACGCATATTGCAGTGGCAAAAGATGCTTCTGCCAGTCAGAAAACAAGGTGCCAATGCAGAGATCTGCCAGTTGACAGAGCTGCTCTGTGGCTCTGTGGTTTGGTCCCTGCACTGTCTGGGAGAAGAATGTGCAATGTCAGTGCTCCACTCATGCTGCTAGCCGCCTAGTGACGCTGGGAAGGACATTCATTGAGGCTCTTTCTTTGGAAGAAAAACCTTCTTGTGGGTTAATCCTTGCAATGCTGGTGCCCTGTGCTCAACTTTATCCTAACAGCTCCGAACAGTATCATGGAAGGGCACTGGGATGAATCATAGAATCATTTAGGTTGGAAAAGACCTTTAAAGATCATCAAGTCCAACCATCAACCATGCCCACTAAACCATGTCCTGAAGCGCCTTGTCTACATGCTTTTTGAATACCTCCAAGGATGATGACTCAACCACTTCCCTGGGCAGCTTGTTCCAATGCCTGACAACCCTTTCAGTAAAGAAAATTTTCCTAATATCCAATCTAAACCTCCCCTGCCACAACTTGAGGCCATTTCCTCTTGTCCTACGATGAATGAACTTAGTCAAATTAAGGAAGGAGGGAGCAGGGGTGAAGGAATGAGATAAAATCTAGGACAACATACCCAGCTACGGGATATATGCCAGGCATGGGGCAGAGTCCTCTGAGGGGAAGGGACACAGTCTCAAAAGGTAAACAGAGGAGGACAATTCTGTCTTGACCTCATGGGCGCAGTCTGGGTGCAATCACAGCCACCGCTCTCCTAAGTTCCCCTGGAACGTTTAAGATCAGTAAAACAAAACACGAGAAATGAGCTGGACTGTGAAAGGACAGGCTGAAACATACGGTACTGGAACGTGTTATTTCTTCAACACTACTCTTTATTTTGCAGGGAACCTAGAACTCCAGCAAGGGCTAAACAATCCCAAACAAGCACATCAATGACACAGGAACTCCTTTTCCAAGCCAGAGCAAATATTAACCACTTTTGAAAAGAGGATTTTCTGGGAAAAGGCAAAAGAATACAAAACAGCACCCTCCTTTAAAAACATAAATGAGATGCCACTCATTTGAAATGCATGGGCTACAGCTGCTGAAAAGGAGTGTGAGATCAGAGTCCCATTCTAGCCCATCAAATAAAAAAGGTAGGTGGGATACTATTCACTATCATCAGGCTCATCACCCAAAAAACAGCTTCCTCCCCGCTCAACACATCCTTAAAGGCCTGGCCTTGGAAATTCAATACAAGCAGAACTGTGCTTTGTTGGGATGTAATGCAGTTGGTGGCTTTTGAGAACTGTACCCACTGAGTCTGTGGGATTTGGCTGGACAATGCACTGTTCATTGTTTCAATATACTTATTTGAAACTGGCATTTAATCAATCCTCCTCTTTCATGGAGCCTCAGTGCAACCCTTCTGCACAATGCTATGTCCCATGGCATTCATAAATGGGGCATTCAATAGTCAGGCTGTGACACGTAAGTGCAACAAGGCATCAGTGGCACTCAAGCTGCATCATAATCAACTTAAGAGTGATAAAGCACTAAGCTCCCAAATATTACCACTGCAGTCTCATTTACAACCTACCACTGAGCTGGCGAATGTTAAGAAACATCTTGCAGGACTGAGAGGTGTTTTTCCAAATGGAATTGACGAGAATAGGCTCAACTAATGATTCTTTGATGCAGCTTTTTATATGGCATCATTGATACAAGTTTTATGGATGCAGTTGCTATAACAACATAATGCACAGTGGTTAAATATAGCAGCTCCTATTTTCCACTCAGTTTGCTCTGCCCTAAGCAGACAAGGAGTATTCTTTTCTGTTCTAGCTGGGATGAAATGGATTTGATAGCTCACTGAAGAAAAGAAGTGGTACAGTCCTTCCTCCCCCTCACAAACACCATTCCTCTCCACCCTAAGCAAGCCAGCAAAAAACAAATCCAACAGCCCCCCATTTGCTAGGTTACTGGGCAAGAGGTCTTGTTTAAAATCAAAATGCACAATGACTCATGCAAAACTAAACCACCTCGATATTACATGTGATCTCAGTGTAAACACTGTCATTTTCAAACTGCAGGAAAGAGAGGTTCTCAAATATTCCTGCCAGGTAGTATTTACCATGCTTATTACCAGAGTGCCTACTGACTAGCCAAATGCTGAGAGGGGAGTAAAGTGACCCTGATGTCACTCAAGACCTGCTCTTCCTTCTGAATGCATGTAAAGGATCCAGCCTCTCTTGGCCACATGGAAAGCTCCTATTTTGGGGGATAAGAGAAAATGATGTTGCCAAATCAAGGTGACAAGGAAAGAAGCAGAGCTACAGAGCATTGCTTCCAATTCTCCCTTCTTTGCTACAGTGGGATTTTCNTTTTTTTTCCATCTGGAAGCCAGAACTGAAATACTCCCAGGGG
Source organism: Pandion haliaetus (assembly GCA_013401275.1). Classification (NCBI taxonomy): domain Eukaryota; kingdom Metazoa; phylum Chordata; class Aves; order Accipitriformes; family Pandionidae; genus Pandion; species Pandion haliaetus. Next base: position 72,154 of record VYZV01035945.1, on the reverse strand, counting down.
AGACTGAAATCAAATAGCAATTTGTGCTCCTCTCCCATCCTGTTTTTTCTTATATTTCCCTTGCAGAAGAACAAATCCACACTCAAACCTTGGCATTTCACAGTTCCTCCCAGATCTGAAGCCTAGACACATAGCAGCAGCTGGACTCCCTGCAAGCTGTCAGGAGGAAGGTTGCTGCAAGGGGAAGGGCACATTTCTTTTGAATAGGTCCTGCTCCTTTGAACATAACCTCTGTTCCAGACACTAGAAAGAATATTTATGCCTTTAGCAGATAATACTGAGCATCTGCTCAGCTATGACCATTTGCTGAACTGTTTTGTTCCTTGAAGCTGTTCAGTAATTTGCACCTCCTGAAGCAAGGAGTTGTGGGATGGGTCACACAGCTTGTTCTACCCCTGCTCTTGCAGAAAGTAATCTCTTAGGTAGTGGGCACAAGTCTATCTCCCACAGACCAGGAGCATCCAAAAGAGCTGAGGATCACTGCACCAGCCCTCTCCTTCATCCTTTCTGCTTACAGCCACAGTGGAGGCAGAACCCTGCAGACCTTGTTTAAAGATGGTTAATAAATACATTGCACATGATACCTGGAGGGGAGAGTTCATTTGCCTTTTTCTTGCCATGTAGCACTGGGGCCCCAGGGGCAGCAACCGCTGCTTTGCAAAGCCCTGTTGGCAGGGAGGTATGTGAGAAGCCTCAGCATATGCTCCCAGTGCTGCCTGTACTAGCCAATATGTGAGAACGTATCAGGGCACTGAAAATCAGGAGTGATACAGTCACGCTCTACTTCCCCCATGACACAAACTGAAAAATAATGAGGGCAAGCAAGCCACTAAAAGATAAACTTAACCTTCCAGTGGCCACAGCATCACTCCTGCCACATGCAGATGACTGGGCCACCATGCTTATTTTTGCTGATTCAGGTCTGGAAGAGAGACAAGACACATACCAGCCCTTAGTTAATGAGAGCTGCGTATACTCTGGTGTCCCTATCAGCACGTATCTCATCAGCCCAGGACAACGTTCTGCTGTAGGCTAAGGACTAATGCAAAGGTCTGAGTTCAAGGGTCTCGCAGATAATGAATACTTCCTAGTAACATACTCTGAGATGAGAAGAGGGTTAACATCCCCACTGCACACACAGGAAACCTAAAGCACAAAGGTGGGAAAGTGATTTCTGCACAGCCACAAAGTGAGACAACAGTAGAGCTGGGATCAAAACTGAGAGTTTTCCCTAACCTTCTCATACATAATTCAGCTGCTAGTTTGTTTTCCCTGTATCTCTTCAGGATGTAGGGGGACACCTAACAATCTGCCCTCCATTCCTATTCACAGGCCATACAGCAATTGACTGAGCAAACAGAGGTCCAGGCAGCTGGAAGCCCTGTAGTCCCTCTGTGCCAATGGTGTGAGCATCGGTCATCGACCTCTGTTCCTCACTCACTCCTCAAATAACATTGTGCCGGAAAGCATCTCTCCAAATAGCCTAAACAAACACACTGTTTGCTTAACTCCACCTCCTTTCCTTCTCTTAGGCTATTTCAGAAGTTGCTGGGAAAAGCCATGATCCCCTCTAACACTGAATTCCAGCCATCAGATAGCATCAAAGACTTTCAGCATCTTCCCAGAGGGGCTCAGGAGGTCACAGTACGGGTTCTGTGGCACTCCAGCTTTCTCTAGGCAAGTGAGAAAGACAAATCACTGTGATGTTGTTAGCAAAGAGAGGCAGACAGTTATTTGAATTGCACAGATGATTCAGAAAACAAACAGGTGCTAAAAATACAAGATATACTTGCAAAGAGTTCTTCTCATGCCTGGGAAAGGCAGGGGCAGCTCTGGAGGAGATCTCTCTAGGACACAATGAGGTCTGAACAGGCAGAGGGTTAAAATAAAATACAGTAGCTGTCTTGCCAGCAAAAATTGGGTGATTTTAATAGAAGGGATTTTTGTCTAGCAACCTTCCCACATCACAGCACAGAGACAGAGGTTCTCAGAATGTAAAGAATAAAGTGGTGAAGGAACAAATTGACTAAGGAAGAGTGGTAAATAGGTACAGCTCCAGTGAAAGAGCAACGTCCTTGGATCAGAGAGGTAAATTCAGGTACCTGGACAGGATGGCAACATCATCTGGAACAATGGTGTAGAACTTTCCAAAATCCAACTACTACCAGCTCAGGCATCAGTTATTCACACAGTCTCCTCAAACCAGAAATGCAAAGTGATCTGTGGCATATTTCAGGGGGATCAAGAACAGGAAGACCAAAGAGGGCCCACTGAAAGGGAGACTGGCAAAGCACCAGCAGATGGAATAATAAAGGATGCTGTAAGTCATTTACAGAGCTGTGAGAGTTTCTCCAAACAGTATCATGTCCCACAGCCTGGCACTCAGTTATATCATTGAAGTCATTACTGCTTTTGGCTCTAGCTATTAGTTTTCTACCTACACGCAAACACCACACTCACTCTGTAACACTATAGTGAGGCATTCAATGAAGTGTGCAGAACACCGTACCTTAAAGCAGTGTAAAGAGAAATGTGGTTAGCATGACCACTCACTCCTCCCGCATCAAAGGTTACCACCTGCAATAAAACCACAGAACAATTAATCGTTTTGAAGAAGCAGACTGTGCAGTTACCAACTTTGACATCTAACACAGCACTGTCCCAGCCTATTGTATCTAAAGAGTTGTTTTTGTATTGCACAATGAGGCCTTGTGTGCAAACTCATGCTACAGAAACACAACTAAACAAACACACTCTGGAGCTAGATGACTAGACAGACTAACAGCTCTAACAACAGAAAGATGACAAATACCATGTTCCCACTGGCAGGATGCACTTGTTACTTATTACCAGGCCAAAAGGTTACTTGCAGAGTGATCTGTCGCAAACTTGTCCTGACCCAAGAGGTCCAGCTTTATGAATCACTCTCTCCTGGATTTGAGAACATAGTAGAATGCCTGCAGATTACAGCGTGAAACTATGGTTTGTTGTACTGTGAATCAGGACATATTGCTTTAACAAGACTAACACAATCATGTACTACTGTCCTGACTGTAACGAGGCTTCATCACAGAATAACATAGTGATAAAATAATCTGATAGGAGAATAAGCCTTTTTAAAGAATCAGCTGACTGTGCTTTTTGTACAACCAAGTCAGGCTTTTCGCTGAATGGGAAGATCATATTGTTTATTGCTTCTCTGCAGGGAGAAATGGGAACTTCATAATGCAGAAGTAATGTGTGAACACAGCACTAACAAGTCACCATCCAAAGCACAGAATACCCTTGGCTCCCTGCCCTCAGACCTAGCAATAATGTGTCTGAAGCACCCACCCTAAGAGCTCACTCTGCACAGTACTGTAAAGTGGGTACTTAAAGGCTCCTGCTTCCACCCTAGGAAACAAACTGGCAGCAGAGTGTAGAGCAGACAGGGTATGTGTGCTGGTAAGCTTTCCAGATGGTGGAAGTGACAGTCCCTGGACAGCCTAAAGCTAGGGTTTTGCTCTGGGAGAGGCCAGGCAGTGGAGCTCTCCACAGCTCCCTTCTCTATGACCAGGAAGAAATCAAAATCTCCCCACACTTCAGTCAATGTCTGCTTCCTTGCCAGCTTGTTCTCTCTTCAGGGAAGGAAATGCTACCGCCTGGCTTACTCACCACAGCTCCCTTCTCAAAATCTATTTTATATGCAGGGCCCGAAGTACTAGGTTAAAGATCAAGGGAAGATCAAAAGCTGCCCTGCCTGCCCTGCAACTTGCTGCTCCACCCTCCAACAGGAGAGGCCCTCTCAAACACGGGGGATATTGTGTAAAGAGGGAGAGGAAACACAAAGACAGTGATAAGAAATACTTCAAAACCCACAAACTCCAGAAAAGCCTGCTTATAAACCCATCTACCCAGTACCCACTGTTAGACCTTCCACTTTGCCCAGTGGCTGTAATAATGCTGCCACCAAGCACCAGGGTTATTCATTGCTGGCAGGAAGTGGTGGGACCCAATTTGGTTTTGTTCAGGTACAAAGAAGCATTTTCTGGTCAACACCTATTTTATAAGGAGAAAAATTACGTCTCAGCTTTGGCTGCTTTTGCTGTACATCAGCATTACCTGAGAGGCTCTCTGCAGGGTCTGCATGGTCTGGCATGGTGCTAAGCCCTCCCTAAGGATTCCAGCTTTCTGAGTAGCTCATCCGGGAAAGACTTTACTAAATTCTGTACAGCTCAGGGAATGAGCATAGCACCCTGTATTTTATAGATAAGAAAAAACATGCTCTGAAGTCAGTCCTACCTAGAGTGGCACTTTCCTACGATGACAATGTACCCCACTCACTGTAGGCAGAATAAATTCTGATGCAGGTGAATAATAGAGTGAGTCTGCTAAGGGCTGGACTTGCACTAAAGCTTTTTACTAAACAGGGACAGTGAGAGGGTTTGTCTCTTCTGCCTGATCATTTATTTTCATGTAACCTGTACAAACATAACATTTTTAAGACTACTACCCTGCTGTCAAATGTGGCTGAAATTAGCCAATGGGCTCTAAAGTCTTTTGAAACATGCATGTCCACACATATATAAATACAATTGCATTACTTTGCTTCCTTAGGAAACCAAGCTAAAAACCCCAGGCAGGCCAAAACACACATTTTTCCTTCTATAGAGGGTACAAGAGAACAAACCAGAAGACTGAGATAAGAGACTATAGTGAGCAGAATAACGAGCTAATCGTTGTTTTGACAAAACTGGCTCAGGCCAACTGTGGGAACACAAGGCTGGGTTAGGAAATATTCTTGACATGGAACTTATCTGTTCAGAAACACCTTTGAAGGTTTTTCTTCTCCACATCTGTTTTGAAATAGGAGCTGCTTAGTGCTTCTGGGCTTACATAACATCTGAACTAGCTAGAGATTGCATGGAGTTAACTTTCAATTTATGTTTTCTAATTTGCTGTTAGGACATTTGCACCTGAATTGCCTGTCTCTTCAAATATACAAATTTGTAGGTACCATTCCAGAGGTATCTGCACACTGACCTGGCCACAGGGGCATTGACTTTATCTGCATAGTCACCACCTTTGAAATATCGGCTTTTCACCTTTAGAGATCTCTCCAAGCACACAGGCTGGCTCTGACACAGTAGTGATGTCCCATCTATCCAGTATGTAGCTTCTAGGTCTATTGTCTAAACAGGGCTCTGATTCCACAGCATGACTGTGGTGCTTGTGACTTAAAGCAGGCAGCAATCACATGTAAATATATTCCTCTGGCTTCAGGGATTCATTTCACTGATAATAAATCTGAATTTCTTTCTCACATGCTGAAGATATTTTCACACGGGAGCGTCTGCTTCTTCCACACGGTGCAGCTAGCTGGTGTGCTTGCTTTTAACATATAACCTGAACCAGGCTGATGATGAAATCAAGCAAACAATCAGGGCAGGATGAGAAAACCTGAACATCTTGAAACTGTCTGGGTTAAAAACAGGCTTAGCCAGTTCTGGGAGCAAAAGGCTGGGATAGGAAATATACTTGATGTGGAAATTATTGCTCAATGAAATCTTTAGGGCAAGAGGGAGTTCCCTCCCCACACCTGTTCTGAAATGGGAGCCGCTGCCATTGGTGTTGCTGGGTTTTCTTCTGGGTGACCTTGGTATTCTGGAAATGGAGCTTTCACTAGTGGAAGCCAGAGCAACAGCCAAGACAAACAGGTCCAGAAATCCCTTCCGGAGGGGGGAGAGCACACCACACAGGAAATTACTCAGTTACTCGCAGAAGAGAACTCCTGAGAGGTCTGGAGTCCATGCTCCCTCTACACACCATGTGCATCGGAGGCAAAAAGCACTTAAAGCTGTGGGCCTCCCTTACCCTTTCTGGTGTAATCCAGTGCTTCAAATAGAGCACACATCTGCTCAAGTAGACTGGTGGGGAATGAAAAGTCTCTTTCTTTTTTAAGAAGGGCCATCCCATAAAATGCCATAGCAAGCAACGCCATTTCTAATGGCCATCCTCTGAGCATCATTTCATAGGCCCAACTTACACTTGCAGAGGCCACTGACATTCAAACTCCCTTTGAGTCTCTTGTGTGTTCAGAGATGTCTCTTGCTGCTACTAAATCAGAGGAGCTAAGGATTAAAAAGAATGGGTAACTGGATGCAAATGGAAAAAATCTAATCATGGTCAACGTCCCAGTGTCCACTGAGTTTGAGCTGCAAGTGTGTAATCCTTACACCAGCTCTTAGAATGAAAGGTCCTGGGAGCCTCCCATTTATGTACCCCAAAGCACACCTGAGGAGACTGCAACATAAATGAGGAAGGGAGGAAAAGAGATGCCAAAATCTGTCCTAGCTCTGCTGCCTTCTCTAGCAAACTCCACATGCTGCACTCCATATCTGGTGTTCTGCAAAAGCATTTAAAATCCTCTACAAAGATCACACATTCAAATGCTCCCAGATTTTAGGTGCAGAGACTGAAATCCAAAACATGAGAGCTGAACTCACCCTCTCAAATATAAGCTCCAACTTGAATGCCATTTGTAGAGGGATCTGACTTTCTAGGCTGATTTGGAGCTGACCCAAGACAATGGGACTCTTCCACAAACAGTTGTATGGATGACATTTCCATCAATCCACAGTGGAAACCAGCCTGTAAGAACATGGTATTGCTGAATTCTGGTCTTGGCACTGCATCTGCCCCAAACACAATCTGAATGTCACCTCCTAATCCAAGCTCTGCTATCACCAAACCTGAGTTCCTGAAGTGTAGGATTTCATAATCTAGAGCCTGCCTGGGGCTTACACAATGCTATGTAACTTATTTTTTTTACACAGCGAATACCTTCTAATCTGGATTGAGACAGATTAGCCTTGGCTGCCTCTCCCAGCAACACTGGCTTTTGCTTACAAATCCAGCAGGCAAGAAATAATTTCCAAAGTCTATAAATTAGTTTTGCCTTTGAGTACACCAACCGTTAATTTCTGTGTTTGCACTATTTAATGTAGAGTTTGGATGAAATATGTCCCTGTAGCTCTCAAGAAGATTGAGTTACTCATGGACTTCCAGGGCAATTGGGGAAATGAGTTAACTATGCAATAGAACAGAACTATGCATAACATGGTGTGACTCCTTGCCTTGCAATCTTTCCTTTCAGACAGGTTGGATTTGCAGCCTGCTTCTCCACTGCCAGATGACACATATGTTCTGTAAATAAAATATACCATTGTCTATGCTATGACTATGGGGAGATCTGGGGAAAGTTTTCCCACTGGGATAGCTAAAACAATACAGGTCTTCCAATCATCTTAACTCCATTGAGTTAGCTTGTTGTGTTTGAAGCCCTGTTAGCTTATGTTTTGACAAGGCTCTTCTAACACATTAAATCAATTCTATCAGTTTCAACATTACTGAAAAATAGACTCAGTTTACTTTTCAAGGCAAGCTTAGGACCTTAGGACAGCAGAGGTGCTCCAAGAGTGGCTAACAGATAGCAAGCTCTGAAGTTTCAAAATGCAGAATGTTTGACAAAGGTAGTTAGGTGCTTGCCTTGCTGTTGTTGGCAAACTAGGTCTGCTCCTAAATGAATGGTATTATAGCAAACACCTGATACCTGTGTGATTACTTGAGACACTTAAAATAATGTAAGTTTACAGAGCAGTTCATTACCACCATCCCCAAGAAGCTACTTCAGTCACCTTTGGTAGTGCTGATGTGTTCTGCTACAGTAATTTGTCCTCACTGCTGCTCAGGGCAGTGCTGAGGGAAATACAGTGGGCCCTGCCACCGTGTTCCATGTTACTACAGCTACCCCTGACACCCACAGCACAGCAGGGAGAATACTAGTGACTGTGCATGTTTCTTGCTTTGAAAACCCCGCACTTTATTTTTCAGCTCATGCTGTGTTAGTGGAAGACTCCTGCCTCCCCCAGCACAAACAGCTTGAGTTTAATTTTCTCTGCGGCAAAGATCTAACCCTTTCTAACCACCTAGAGGAGTTCTAGTGTTTCCAGAATTTCTACTGGGATTCTCGTGCACTTGTCCTAGCGCCCGTGAGAGTCACAAACATGCAATACAAATCCTCTTGTGCTAGGAGCTTTCAGATTAGATTAAAACATATCTATTCATGGGGCCAAAAAGCACGAAGGGAGTCCAGGAAAACTGCATTTGTCTCTGTGCAGAGCAATGAATTTCATGGAAAATTAGCCTCAGAATCAATACAAAGTTGGATGCATGATGCTGGTTTTTGTGCTCATGGGGCTTTTGTGCTACAGGACATGCAGTTTCTTGCTTTGTGAATCGCTGAAAGAAAGGCTTTAAGAGTTTTGTGACTTTGCTGCTAATCAGTGTGTGACAGTGACATGCTTGATCACAGCAAGGTTCAACAAAAAAAGAACAGAACACAACCTTTTCCATACTTAGGCCCTTATTCCTGTTCTGTGGGAATAAAAATCCCAAACTATACCAGTGCTAGGAAATCTCCCTGGTTTAATATTCTTCAATCCTGACCTCTAACGCTACTAACCTAGCTCTCTAACACATGCCTGCCAATGTACTTCAAATCTAAGCCTAAACATAAACCTAAATCCCAGATGGGCTCTCTTCAGCAACAAAACTTAGCAACGGGGGCAAAATGGTTGCTTTAAAATGTAGAAAACATTTGAGGAGTTAATAAAGCAAAAATTCCTCCACTGTTCATTTCTCACTGGGAAGCAAAGAAAGGTCTCCAGAGAGAAAAGATACATCCAAACACCACCATCATCCTTTTCCATATTTTTCAGTGGAGCAATTCTAGTTGTTCTGAACTTCTAGCCGTTGTTCAAAGTGTTTGAAAGAGGATCAGAACGACTGTGTCTTATTTGTCAAGACATAGGAGCTGTATAAATACTCACAAGAAGTCTTAAAACTACAAAATGCAAAATTGCTTCCAGGTATCATTTTAGACCTGAAATTCAGCTGGGCTTATTCAGAGGGTCTTCTACAATTAATGAACCCCCAGATCTACTACAGTGAAATTTACTAGTTCCAACAGAGTTTGCAGTTTTTAACCAGTTTGAAGCTTTTACTTCAGTGAAGGTTGGTGACACTGCAATCCAAAAGAGGCTTCATAAGATCTAGCTAGAGAAATGGATAAACATTATAAAGCAAATACTTCAAAATGAGTAAGTATATCCTCTCCCTGTCCTAGGCTATTTCACAGAGACTCCAGAAGCAAATTCCTAACTTTAAAGACCTCAAAGAAAGCTTTAAGAGGGAAGGAAAAAGCCTAGAACACTAACTAGCTCAAAAGTAATGTGGAAACTGCCTGTGCTGTAGAAAGTTTCACATTACCAGGTTGATGTTATTGGCTTCTATATGCTTTAGCACGAAGGCAGCAAGGAGCTGTGTGTCCCATTCAACAGCAGGATTATCTGGAAGATCCCTGAAAATGAGAAGTGCAATTAGTCACTTCACTGCTGAGAACTTTAGAAAAGAGAGATCCTCTTATCAGAGAATGAAATCAAGATAAATTTATTTACCATATAAACCCATTGAACCTTACAAGCTTGTATATTGGAGGGTTGAAAGGGAAACTGCAGATCCAACGCCCTCCTCATAGATTTGCCAAGGTCTCCATTTCTTCTTACCATTAAGGTAGACTTTCTGACTGCTTTACTTTAAGCAACATTTATTTTGTTCAGTGATTCTTTTTCTCTATTCATCCCAAACAAATTTCTTTCTCTCTTTATTTAAAACCTCTTTTAAAACACATTTTCCTGAACTACTTTCCAATCACAATCTACTGGTGAATTATATATGAAAAGTAACAAGCAAACTCCAGCTCTCATTTATACAGGAATAACCCATCAACCTCAACCAGAGGACAAGAGAGCCGTAATTATATTGCATGGATTTGATAGTAGTTCTTCATCTGTTTATTTTATACTATGCATACCAACTGGGTATGCAAAGCATACTGTGACTGAATACTCTGCCTGGGTATTTTAGATTGCAGGCTTCTAGGGGCAGGGAGCAAGAGCAAAATGCAAAATAACACCAGAGAGCCAAGAGAACGATTCCATATTTACACAACTGAGAGCTGAATTTGACCTCCCAGTCATTATGTTTGAATGACGCCAAGAAAACATTGCTTGCAAAGTTAAAAAGGTTTAGTAACAATAGGATAACACACAGCTGCTAAAGACCAATCATGACATGTTAAACTGGTCTTTTTCTCAGACCTTTTCCCTCCTCTGATAGTCCATAATTGCTGTGAGGTGGTTTAGCAGAAAAGTTGACTACACAGCTTTCTCACACAGACACAGGGTTTGGATCTGAACTGACCCAGCTGTTTGCTGCAGAGAGCAGGGGCGCTACCTCCCAACACTCTTTGGGCCTTGCTGACTCCCCAGACAGCAAGGACAGTAACATCTGCAACAAAACAACAGGAAAATGTCTCCTTGGAACATTCCAAAGTAAAGCTTAGCCTGGGTCTTCATGAGAGGTCTTCTGGCCACAAATTTTCCCACTGCTGTTAACAGTAGTAGTAGTAGAAGGAAGAGCCTCAAGTACAAGCTGACCATTAGCATTTTACCCATTGTGTTACACACTCCTGTTCAGCACAGGCCAAAATAATGTGCTATTAGAAACCCCAGCAACAAGGGAAGGCATTCCTACATTAGTTTACACATTCTGGCTATGGTCCCTGTAGCAGTATTACCAACAACAGAAATTTTTGTTGTTGTTTACAATTCCCTTTTGCATAGACGGCACCTTTTCCTGATGTATACAAGGCATTTGAATTTCATCACAGGAAAGATTCTTTGGTACATCTGGTGGCTGTCTCATCAATTTAACAAACCTGCATCTCATCTGCTCAAGACAAAAACTTTCACATCTCATACTTGAAGAGGAAGTGGCCCTGGGTACCCTGAAGGTATTACAAGTCCAACCACGTCACAGCAAGCTTTAAATGTACATTTTAAAAATATGCTTCAACTAAACATCCCAACATGCACACTGAGCAGAGTCTAAGTGCAAGTCTAACAGTGCTTATGTTGTCTGAACGGTACCTTTGAGGTTATGTCAAGGCTTAATCTGGTAATATTAAAGTAGTAAATTAGTCTAAAAGGGATTCTTCACTGGCCACTTACAATGCAAGTATCAACCCCCTTTTTGGACAGGGGTTAAATGGAGCTGTGGTGGAAGTGAAGGGTCCCATTAAAACAGGAGAGGTGCTCCAACAGTGAGAGGTCAGGAAAAAAAAAAAAGGAAAGCTTGGAATTTATGATGTCCAGGAGGCTTTGGTGTCACAGCCACTGCACTCAGCTTTATTGGGCTGTCTCCAAAAAGGCTGCCGGGTAGTGGAGCAGGTTTTAACTAGTTTAGACAGATAAAGATCACCCTAGTTCAATGGAAATGAACAGCTGGAGGCAACGGTTTAGAATCCCTGGAAACAAAACAATCTGAAGGCATGAGCAAATTAACTCCATGAACACTGAACTGATTAAGCAAGAATATTCTGAAAAAAAAAAAATCTGCTTCTACCCTAGCACTTACTGCTGCTCATAGAGAGACCTCTCACTCCCAGTAAGGAAAAGGAATTATTTTTCTTACATGATATTTGTCAAGCACCGAAGAGAGAGAAGCTGATCTTGCCGAACAAGACACATACATACATAAGCACATTCATAACTCATCAATAGTCACGATGGCCCACTGAAGTATTCTTAGCTCATTCTGCAAACACAAAAAGTGACACACAGGTTGAATGACATACCCAAAGTCACCCAGAGAAGTCAGTAACAGAACTGGCAATACATTAATCTAGACTGCTCCAGGAAATAACTTTTTGGGGGTTTTTCTTGGTAAGAGTTTGTATGATACTTTGTAAGGTAAAAGATTTAAGTGTTACCATGATAGTAGGGACCCCACAGAAAGCATGAGAACAATAACTTTCTGCCTGTGCTCTATATATCAATAATTGGGTCCAGGTAAGGATGAAAAGGTGACTAAGAAAACCAAGTTCATAAGCACTCTATAGCAATGCATACAACACACATTCTTACAGGAGGTCTCCATATGCCCTGGGAACTTTGTAGGAGCAGACAAACTTTGAAAACTGCTGTAGTTCACAAAATCATCTATTCAGTACATAATATTTTTCTTAATGTCATAAAACAGTCCTCACCAAACCTGAAAAGTCCACTGACTTGCTGCACTATTGAAATAAGTTGCATTCATTGTGTTTTTACCTTCAGAACTTAGTATCAGAAACACTCAGCATTTAAATGGTTAACTCCACACTGCCTTTCTGGCTAAGGCTGATAATGCCTCTGAGCTCAAGGTCAAAGGGCTGAGATAAAGGACTATAAAGGAGCAAAAATTAGCACATTCCCTGGAGCAGACTGGAGCTTGTCCCAGGAGACACGGTTCCCCACCTGCCCTCCCCGTCCTCTACCCCAGAGAGCTCCTTGTTGCTGCTGTCAGTCACTGTGACAGATCAAGATACAAATCCTGCACTGGAGGCCTTCCAGGTCATACTGCTGGAGAGTGCTGGTGGGAAGGGTTGAGGGATTTGGTCACTTGGCCTCATTTCCATGGAACTATTACGGTCTGGAAGTGATGCTTATGGGCATTCCACATGACTGATAGTGAATGGAGGTGGCTGCTTGGATGCAGCCCTTGTTGACCAGCAGTTTCCCAAAAATAGGGAGATGCACAGAAGTAGTAAAAAAAAAATATTTTTAATGGAATAAGGCTCCAGAAGTGTTGTTTTCCCAGCTATTTTCAGTAAAAGCCATGCTGTGCACTGTACAGGGAATTTACAGCTGTGCCAAGGGATCTATAGACTGAAGTGAGAGAGAAATGGAGAATTATGGTGCTGCAGTCGCTGCAGTATGTGGTATTGTCTGTCTCTGCTCAGTGATTTCAGCAGGACCAGTCATGGGAGACAATTGTGTTCTGAAACAAAAATCTGTGCCATTCTATTTATCCATCCACTGTTGGTAGTAAGAACCGGACAGGACCCCTTGTTTTCTCCTTCTCACCTCCTTGCTTTCCTCCTTGCCAAGCTGAGCAGACAGAGCAGACACTGGCACCTGCAATTTCCCTTGCCAAGGTTTGCATAGGCAGAATATGGCGGATGTCCTGGATATCCTGGCCCAGGCACCAGGGAGCTACAAGGGGGCCACAGCAAATCACATCAGCATGTTAAACCAAAACTCAACATTGTGCAGATCTTGCCCAGCAGTCTTACAGCTGGCTGAATGAAAGGAATGTTAAAAATCACTGCCTGATGCCAGCTCCTCTCCAGGCTGCCTCCTCTTGCCTGCTGTGGGCTGTGGAGCATAGCTCCTCTTATGCCTCAGCCTTGGCTATTGAAACACCGTGCACGTTGCCAGAAATGCTATCCCTGCCAGTAGCCTAGACAATTTTGTAGGGTCATCTTTCTAGGAACGTTTGGGCTCAAGATGCCTAGATTCCTGCAATTTGGAAGGTCTCTTTTGGCGAAGACAGAGATTTAAAAACCTTCACAGATATATACTGCCAAGTTACACCCTTCTTACATGATATACTGCTCAATCCCTGTCCGATTTTCCACTGCTCATCTTCCACAGATCTTTTAGCAACAGCCAGTGCATTTATACACACAATCTTCTGTCAAAGCCTTCCATGGAATTTATTCTGCTCATGAACTAAGCTCTTATGACTGCTCTAAAGGTTAAGTTAAACTAAACAGTTAGTCTATGCGATGTCCATGTGGCTTAACAAACAGCAAACGGGCTGTCCTATATGGGACACTTGTGGTTAGAATAACCTTGAGATCCAACCCTCCCGAAATCTTGAATCGGGCAATCCTCAGGCCCCTGGGTGCACTATGAAGTAGCGCCTCTCGTTATGTGACAGTTACCCTGATGGGGACTGGCAAGCACCCTCTCTGCCTTGACATGAAGCCTTTATAGGTGGCAATAGGGCTCCTTCTAGGAGATGTTTAGGTCTCCGTTAATACATTCTGAGACACCAGAGCAAAACTTTGAAGGTATTAATGTGATTTTCCATTCCACTACACACCAAGAGGGTCAAGATGAAAGAGCTTTCTCATTTCTTACTGCTTTTATATCCTGCAGCATGACCTTAATCAATCCAAGGCTAGGGACCAGGAAATATTTTTGCATCATTCCTCCTCCTTACCCCTCCTCTCCACAATGAATGATTTTACATTAAATCGGCACAAAGGTCAGTAGTTTGATGGTGGATTACATAGGAAACAGGTGAACTGCTGTGCACTAGGTTCCCAGCTGAGAACAATGACCACAATGTGTTTGTTGGAACAAAGGGTGCCCTTTATACAAAGTTAACTGTATGAAATGAACATCTGGGCAATTGAAACTGGATCAAAAAGCAAAAGATCCCACAGAACAAAATGACGTGAGTGCACAATTAGTGAAAAAGCCATGTGATGACTAGAGGCAATCAGTGACCTTTATATCATAGCATCAAAGTAATTGAAAAAACTGTGTAAACAGAAATTATTTCACGCTCTCTAAAGTAGAGCAGAGATTTTTTTATTTTTGAGATTATGCTAAGATAAGTTAAGACAGGCTAGCCCTAGATCTTGAAGCAGAGCCTCTAAATCCTTACATTAATAACTATTTATAAATTTCTCTTCCTATAATGGCCAATTACAGACAGGAGGGAAATACTGCTAAGCTGCATGAACATCTCTGATTCAACTGAAAAAAGCCCACTTAGACAAACGATCAGCATCTTGCAACATCATGTTATACAGAGAACAGATGCTGTGTGCTTATTGGAATGTAAATCTACAATTTAGGAGAGAAATGGACTAAACCAGGATGCTAACTGTCAAATGAAAAGCCACCTACGACACAGAAGCTCAAGCTGAAATTTTTACACCAGCAACTTCTTCCCTCTCCTCATAGTAAAGAAACCCAGATTATTCTGAGATTTGTATTTCAAGGTTGGAAATAAGAATCTTAGGGTTTGGTGTAGGTAGAGGGTAAAGGAAGTGGTGAAAATGTCAATGACTGGAATATTAAAAATAAAAGACACTTCAAATATTTCACAAAAGAAAAAAAGCAGAATGGACATAATCCTTTTCTCCCATCCTTTTGTAATTTATAAATTTGGACCTACTTTATACAAATTTCACAGGTAAATTAAATAATTGTAGATGCCAGGTAAGTGCTGATGTCACTAATGTAGCCACACCAGGCAGGAGTCATGCGTAAAAGGGAAGAGCACAAAGAGAGACAGCACTCCATTCAGCTTGCTCAAAAGCCCAGGCAAGCTGTACATGCTTCTCCACTGAGCTATGTAAAAACACGGTGCACCTCTAACAGATAATATTCCAAGTACCTCCATAACTCCCCAAAGGTAAATGGTAATTGGATCTCCAGGGAACAAACTTTTTGACTTGGGCATGATCATGTGTTTCTGTTTGAGAAATAAGCATCCTTTGGGTTTAAAATCAAAGGTATTATTACAGAACACAGGACTGGTTGTTTGCAAAGACCTATCCAAATGTCCCTGTACTAATTTATTTTTTTAAAATGAATTATTGATGATTTCTGAGCAGAGATTGATGTCTATTCACAGAGATGACACAATTGCTTATCATAATTTGAAATCTGGTATTCATTTGACGTCTGTGCCTCAGCACCTTGTTGATAAATTACAGCACAAAGCTCTGTAGGAACAAGTTCATATTCAATGTCTTTAAACAAAAACAATTGATGGTACCTTTCAAGAACAGAAATACATAGAAACTACAGTGGCTAAAGCTACTTTTAAAAAAGTTACTTTTAAAAACTAGTTTGGAGAGGACATCAGGCCCTGCTGTGTAACACAGGAAACAAAATTCAGCTCAACTAATTCTGAATTGACTGCTGATTTAGTCACAGCTTTCCTATCTTCCACTCAATTATATCTTCACACCTATCTAAAGAAGTTTGAGATACTTCTAAGAAAAGTGTTATGTCTGTTCTCTGGCAATCCTGGGTACTGGGAACCCCACAAACCTGTCCTTTACTCCCTGCATTGTCTTCCCCTGGAGTATTGAATCAAGTTCAACATCTTAGTCCTGACTTGAAGGTCTGGCCCAAAATACATAAAAGACTACATAAAGCTCCAAAATGATGAATACGGTGAACAGTTCTGCCCATATGGTGATAAGGAACTCTGCAACAAGGATAATGCCTTCTCCAGCAGTTAGCACTTCCTTAGGGGCTGATGCCAAACAGTGAATGGACTCCCAAATCAAGTGTCACCACAAGCTGCTTTGCTTTCAGCTGCAAATACCAGAAATACTCCTTGAAACATATCCTTTTTAGCAGAAACACAGCAATATTTGAAGTTTAAAATTCCCCAGAGCACATAAGAAAGCTGAGACATCTGGGCCAAGTGTTATCCTAACAATGGAGACCCTGTTCGCCAAAACACGTGACAGGGGGTTGGGTGCATTGCCTGCTGGGCACTTTGCTTTGGTCATGCAGTGGCAAGGTGTCACCACGCAGTACTGCGGCTAAGGAACATGATTTCTAGTAGGGTCATGCTGGTGGAGAACAGTATTTCCGGCATATGTCTACAACTCCTTGTCCGATTCTTCTTCTCACACAGCAAATCACACCTGTGGCTGACATGCACTTAGTACGCAGCACTGCCCCGACGCTGCGCTGCAAACATGACCTGCAGAGAAACAAGGCCTGGGAGTCTCATCACACTCCACGTGTGACGCTCATTATTACTGCGCTCAGGAACCAGTATGAAGGACACATCAGAACCTATGTAGTCATCATCACTGATCCGTCACACAAGGCAGTGAGCACCAAATACCCTGCTGTCATGCACAGCTTTGAACTCAGCTGTCAGAGGAAGGAGGGGCCTCTAGTTCATTCACTCCAACCTACGCTGAGAAGCCGTAGCTTCAATTTAAGCAGAAGTCTGGAATGGGTTGTTTGCAAGAACCACACAGTGCCATAGAGTGTATCTGGATCCCTGGTGAGCCTAGTAGTAACAAAACAATTAAGTTCAAGTCCCTAAAGATAATTCCTTAAAAAATAAAGCAGTTTCCCCCTTTGCCTTTCACCCTCAAGCTGGGTGCTGTGTTTCATGCTACTTTTTATTCCCAACTTTCATTCATATTTGAGTTGCATTCATATACTACATGCCAAGCCAAGGCCAGTTACAGCCCTTTGTCCCCGACAGCCACTATGTGACCAGAATATACTACGCGTCCATTGACTGAGCGGGGCCCACAGATCCCACATCAGTGACACGTTTTCAGCCAGCCACCATTTAGCCTGTTTCTAGCACAACCAGCAGTTTCCAGTACTACAGACTGCCAGTAATGACTTGCCAAGCGCTGGGCAAGAAGCCTCCCTTTCATTTTATAGAAGCTGGACTTCTGTGTGATCTGTTGGGGGCCATTAACAGAGTTCACTGAAAACATCAGTCAGAGGCCAGACTTAGTAGTCCCATGAGATTTGGGGCTGCCATGCTGAACTATGAGTCAGCAGTTCCTCCTCTGGCCCACTGAAATGTGGTTTGGGCAGCAGACAGTAGTGCAGTGTGAAATGAAGTCAATTCCGCTCACATCTTGGAGAGGTATGCAGGAAAGTAGACCATTAAAGTCCCTACCTAGTTTAGGCAAACAAGAATTCACCAACCTTTTTCTGAGTGTCTGTTGGCAAAGTGCACTTCCAGTATTTGTCCCAAATGACTGACAAGTAACAGATCTGTTAGCAACATCTGGCAATCTCATCTGTAGACCTCTAATGAAACATCTTCAAACATGTAACTGTCTGGGATCTTAGGGTACAACTGCTGGGCAAAGGTATATATGTAGCAGCACGTCAGTTCAACACCTTCCTAAGGCCAAGATGTTTGATGGAAATGCTCAGCTGAAAGCTTGAACAGTGCACATGGACTATAGCAGTTGGTGGCCTTTGGGAATTTTGCTCCGAGGGATAAACTGACCTGAATCCAAAAAAGGCGGACTAGCCTCTACTAACACCTAGCTCCTTGGGCTCAGTTACCACTTCGGGATGTCTCTGGCCACTCTGATATTTCTGGCAATACTAGAGGAAGGACACAGACCACATTTCTCCAAAAGCACCATCTGTGCTATAAGGAATGAGCATCATTAGGCCTATATGAAATGATCAGGCAGTTCCCAGAATAGCTTATAGCAGTTCTCACTTCCTCATGGTTATTACTGGCTTTGCCATAGTGCCTAGAAACTCATCTGTGGCCTGATAATCTAAGCTGTCCTGAGTGAGAACAAAAAGCCCAGCAATCCCACCATCAAAATTTATGTTTTAAAACTGAAATACAAATCACCAGCAAAAGCAGGACTCTGAGGAGCAGACCACAGGCCTTTACTCCTCCCTTACTCATTTCTTTTGTTTTGTAAAATGCTTTGAAAAAAGAACTGCACAGCAGGGCAGAGCTTGGGACAGGGTACATTAACCTGTGTACCAAGAAGCCATGTCCAACTAACACGAGTCCTGGCACCACTGGTTCAAGAAGAACAGACTTCCAGTTTCAAACTGCTGGGCAGGAGGTTGCACCCTCCTGGCAGAAGAGTAGTAAGTGGACAGGTAGAAGGGGAATGCAGTGTGTTCTCCCTAGCTAGCTTTCTACTACAGTACTGGCACATGAAGTTCCCGACATATATCGTAACATGCCCAGGACTCCACAGCAGAAAGGGTACAAACCCAAGTGGAAGGAACAGAAAGTCTCTCCCAGCAGCCAGCAAAATACTTCAGAGGTTAATGACTGAAATACCACAACCTGTATATGCCAAATAAACTTAGCACCACTTCATCACAACTTTAATATTAAATCTGTTTGCTCTTGGAATGATAAATACATCATACTGTATAGGCAAAACCTGTGGTTCTGATTCTGGCCCAGGTAAGTAATACAGAACTTTGCCACTGATTTAATGGCATGGGCCAGACCCTCAAAGAGAAGGAAAGCCAAAAGCATAATCGCTCCTACCAAAGAAATAGACTTTGGTCTATTCCACAAACTGTAACAAAAAAACTGTAGGCAGAAACCTCAGCAGAGAGCTTGTAGCCAAATCCCTGAGCCATTTTAATTAATCATGTAGGAGGAAAAAGCACAGAATAGTCACTTCATGGGCATTTATTTCTCATGCCAAAACTTATGTAAATGCAGATGCAACTTCAGCAGAGATCTCAAGAGGGTGATGGCCTGATTCCAAATGCAGCTTCCCATGTCACAACATTCCAGCTTCCCTGTACCAATTCCATTCAAAAAGAGGTTTCCTGACTCCTCAGCCTCCCACAAACAACGTCTCCTGCAATCCATTTGATCTATGCAACGATATGGGAGCATGACTTCTTGAAGTCACGGTGTACCTACCCTCTAACACTGAGGTTCCGATGCCCTGAGCTCTCTAGATGGGTGCAAATTTTATTACTACCATCAAATCACTTCCTTTTATACGACAGCTTTTATCAACACATTAAACACCAATCTTAACTGTGAGCTTCATCCCACAAATTTTACTGACATGCAAAGTTTCTACTCATGCAAACAATCCTCTTGCAGGCACTGTCTTGCCAGCCCTGTTCATGTGAATGCCCCAATTACAGGATTACATGAGCAAGCTCTAGGCCAGGCCCTGCTCTCTCTCTGCAGCCGGTGAAAACCCACACTGGCTTCCACAGCAGCCCAGCCAAGAACTATGCTTGGAACTCAATTTGCAACAGCTAAGCGGGACTCGGCAACAACGAACAAAACGAGGACAAACGCAATGACCTTTATCATTTAGCCTTCCTCTCCTCCGTGCTCTGATTTAATGCGAGCGTTATGCAATGGTTTTGCTATAGCAACAGCTGGGGTGATCGGCTGTAACCCCGCCGCTGCCTGTTCAGCTGGCGCTGCCGCGGGGCCGTAATGCAGCCGCTCAACTTTGGCCCACTAGTGAGCCTCCCACTCGCCCAGCAGCGCGGCTGGCCTGTTTACACTACTCACATGACGGGCGAGAGGGAGGCTCCTGGCAGCCGCCAGCATCCAGCCGGATTTCTAGGACCAGGCCAAGATTGCCAATGGCTGGAAGCAATTAACTCTTACGGACAGGGGCTTCACGCTCCAGCAGCTGCCTGCAACGGCCCAGGAGAAAGGCCGCTCTGTGCAGTGTGAGTGGTGCTTCGCCCTCCCGAGACCACTGGAGGAGACCCAGAGGGATTAAGACATTCAGCAAGGGCGGGGAGGGGGGCAGTAAAGGAAATCAGTAAGATTTAAAGAGGGAACAGTATCCTTTTTTTCTTAATGAGTGGCAGATGAATGAGGATAATGAACTGGAGCTGGGAGCATAATACGCTCAATCAAGAGCTGCGTGCTATGAATTGCACGTACCTGGGTCACATGGGGGGTGCACGAAACTCCCCCAGTGGCACAGAACTGTGCTGGCACAGCGTCCCAGTCCTGGGCTCTGGAGCACCTTACAAGCACCAACGGCACAGGATGTACCTTGGAGACAAGGAAGCTGTGCTCTACAGGTGCCTTGCTAAAATTTAATCTTACAGCACAATCCTGTAAAAAAGCGCTCCAATTACCAACCTGCAGCCATGCCATCACTGTTTGAGCAGGACTACTACTACTTCAGCACTTTTACAGCATTTATTTCCACACGTTAACAGATGTTCATTAACTAACCCCCCCTGTGAGGCTGGTATGGGGAAGTAAGCAAGTAATAACCTCCACATTTTATAATGAGAGAATTAAGAGCTCAGGTAACTCTCCCTAGAGAGCCCCAGAGGCAACAGAGCTGAGTCAGGGGCAGAGCCTGGAATGGAGCATGTGAGCTCCTGGCTCACAGCATGGCCGCAGCCCAGCACTGCATCACCCACACTCACTCCAGGAACACGTTTTACTGCCTGGGGCAAATAACAATCCATTTTTCAACAGGCCTCTTATAGGTGCTCTGCAGAGCCTCATATATTCCTGGGTACTTGGATTGAGCAGAAAACACATTAACAGTTGCAAATTATCCACCATTACACCAACATCATAGAAGCTGCTTAAAAGTGCCCCCTAAAACCTGTTGATGGCCAAAGTGTTGACCTCCGCATCACCTAACAGTCCTCTAGACTGCATTGGTATGACACAGCTCTGGATGACTATTCCTATCAATATTCTTGGCCACCTTTCCTTATGTACTTGTTACTTAGGAGTAGTCTAAATAAACTCATGTCTTGCCCTAAAATATTGCAATCTCCAGTCAATTCTTGTTATTCCCAGCAAGAGGCTGTGTGGATTTCTTTTCTTTGCTATGATAAGTTCATTGTAACAAGAACGGACCCTGGAGATACAGCACTGAAAAGCAGGTATGCCTTGGTATCGGAACTCCCTTTGACAGCTTCATCCACACTTATACCCACATCCAAATATAAACGTTTCATAAAAAACATTGAATGGGAATTTATTAGGTTTGGCTAAAAATCTAAGCACCGAAAAAGTTGAAATTAGGTCAGTGACTCAGTCTCATTTTTGCAGAAACAGGATCATAGCAATAAACTGTGTTCTGCCCCTTACTGGTAAGACCGGCTGAATTCTCTGATATTCATGTAGGAGCTCTCCATGTAGCACTCCCATTCGAGCCTCAATCTATTAGCAGAAATTCTGCAAACCCCTTACCCCTCTTCCCCACAGATCAAACCTCTGTTTGCCAATGTTCTATCTTGCAATATTATACAATGTCTTTTCCAAGGTAAATGATAAACCAGCCTTGGCAGCCCATCGTGTGGCTACTCAGGAGACTAAGAGAAATGCTGAGTATTTGGCTTATGAAACAGAAATACAGGAAGAAAATATTTATAACAATGCTACTGTTTAAATAAGAGAGACCATAATTTATTACAGATGTGACCCTTCCTTCCAAAATGAAGGGTTTAAATCTTTCTGATGCTATGTAATGACATTAAGTAGAATGGACTTAATGAAGAATACATCCAACTTAAATTGTGACTTGCCCCCTTTTGTCCCCTGCCATTTTGTTGTACCCCAAAATAAGCACAAATTCTGCTTCTTTCAAGCACTGTTTGCCAGACTTTTCAGTGCTCAGAAGATTTAAAAACTGATTTACAGGAAAACATTCATCCTTCACCTGAAAACAGACTGAACATTTATACACTTAACAACATTCAGTTAAATATTAACTATTAAAGAAGAGAAAATGGCACATAGACAAGATTTGTTAAGCTTACAGTCACAAAAACTATAAAGAACGTAGAACATATGTACATGGAGGGAAGGCTATGTAATGAATTGAATTATTTCAATGCAAATAGTAATTGCAGAGAAACAGATTGCAACACTGAAATGACAAAGTATTGAAATTACAGTATAAGGAGTATGCACGTACAATGAGATAGTTAATACGTGACTTGTTAGAAGAAGGGGCATGACTTGGCATGGAACTGTAATCAGACTGTTTTCATTTAATGCTTCGGTTGGTACAGAAGGATCAGATAACAAAATATTCATCCCAAATCCCATTTCAGTTTCTAAAACTATTTCAGCTTCCCGCACTGCAGTAAAAATATTTTTTTCCTTTTAACCAAAACTGACTGAAGAAACTACAGGGGCAAAAGATGCTCAATGATGTCCAGCAAAGCGTTAATTTTCCTTGTTCTTGACCTCTCATGCAAGAAACCAGATTATGGGTCATAAAACACCATCCACAGTTGCTAAATCTAGCATACATTAGGAAAAAAGGTGAATATGTGACAAATGAAAACATATACTTCCTATTTACTTCATCAAGTTGTTTTCTCCTTTTAAAAAGTTGGTGTTGCATCATCAAAACAGCTACGTTTCCCACAGAACAAATTATCTGAAGTGCTCAAAACTGGCTTCAGTATCTCCACCAAGAGCAACAGTAAAACTCCATAAGCAAACTAGTAAATCCCATCCCACTACTTTGACATATTGAGTATCTTTTACGCTGTTTTACTCATTATAATGCAAATACCTATATATTTTTTTAACAATTTGTCAGCATTACTTACCTCCTAACAGAGTATCTTGTTCTATTTGTAGTTGTTTTATGTTGGGAATTCTGGATTGCTGGCAATCTTTGTTGGTGGGCTGGGTTCTCTTAAACAAAATTCCTATTTGACGGTGGGGTTACATTAAACATACTCCCAACCTAGCCACTGTCCCTTTAAGGAATTTATTCTTTTCAACAGTTTGCTCTAATCTGAAGTACCACACCCAGCAACTTCTAAATCAAGTTTACACTGAAACTGAAAAACTTTGTAATTTCATGTATACTGATTGAGCTAAGGCCAAGGGGAATAAAATGATTTAGTGTTCACGTGAACTCAAAAGAAGAAAGGCTTCTTTGGCAATATAATTACAGAGCACAGATCTTCTAAGAGGAAATGAACTACAGGGATTTATATGATGAGACTTTCTTTTCCCTTTCCTTTTTAATGATAGCTAGGGCTCTCCTTCACTCACCCCTCCCAGTCTAACAGCATATAATAAGGAAATTCTTCGCAGGCAGGAACTGGAACTGTTACAGAGAGGTGTTTCAATGGGACACTGTTCTGGGGTGGAATGTGTCAATGATTTTTTCATGAGGCCCACCATCCTTCTTTTACCTACCTGCAGCCCTAACATCTTCCTGAAACTGATTAAAGAAGTAAGTAGTGCCTGTAGCCCCTTACTAGTGCTTTCTTTTTCTGGCATGCTAGAGAGATTATGGCCAAGCACATGCTGTGCTGGTTGGAATCTTTGCGTGGTCCCATCCAGTACAGTTTTGAGTATCTCATCCTTCTTGGTTGTTGCTGCTGAGGAGACCTGAACAACACTTCAGTTATATCAACAGCTTGTTTGTACAAGGAACTGAAGTCCTGTTCCATCACATCACCTTTCCAACATCGAGACAAAGCTTGAGGAGGGAACTGAGCCATTTCACGCTGCCATACTCAAATGCTGGCAGCACTCTGGGTTGTGGCAGGCAATACTCAAGGGCAGTGACTAGTTTACTTGGTTGCCTTGGTAACTTTGTGGTTGACCAGGGTTGACCAGATCAGTGTGACTTAATCATCATAAGCAGAAGGAAAGAATTGCAACAACTGGCAGAGCTAATTAATGTAGGTTCCTTCACTAAACGGACTTTCTCAAACTTGTGCGCCTCACGTTCACAACCTTTGGCCTGCCTAAGCATTCTAACAATTCAGACTGTGTGGATACCTCTGACAACCAAGTAACTTCCAGCCATTTACTATGCACCATGGATCTGTATATATTTATTACCTATGCACTCCCTATGGTTCACAAAAAGCAGTCAGGTTATAAATACCTATTTACACTGTGTCAATACTCTAGGATCTCTACTGACGGTCTGTTAGTTACAAGGTACAATGTAAAGTGCATGTTTTACCTATTAAGTGCATTTAAACCCGTTTACCTTAAAGCCTGTCTTTCTCTCTCTCTGTACAATAACGCAGCTGTGGAGATCATCTGAGACACTAAAACAAATGATCTGATGTAATCATAAGAGAGCTGGAGGAAGGGCATTTTCAGCAAGAACCTTGACAGCAGAATCTACTTCTGTTTAAGTCTCACTTGTTCTCCTAGGAGAAGCAGCATGACAGAATGTTTTGCAAAAGATTTGTATTTTTATGTGCGGCTGTCAGTCCTAAATGCTGCTCCTTGTCCTTATAATAATTACATCAAATACTCAGTGGAGATGTTTTCTAAATTGAAATAAATAGAATCAATAGAGACTTCCAGTTAACTGCAGTCACACTGCATGAATAAAACACATCGATGGATACTCTTGGCTAGTATTCAACAGGGATTTGGTCATTGCTATTGCTATGCAAACTGCATTTTAAATGGTGTGCTAGCAGTTTAAAAATCCCATTTCTGCCTAACTTTTATGTACTATTGTTACCAGTAACTCCTAGGATTCCTCAGATAGAAAGAGCTGCATATTTACTTCTGTCACACAGCACAAAGGAAGAAAAAGAAACATTTCAGACAATAGATCTGTATAGCTGCAAAGCCATAACACTGGATAGAGATCTAGGGGATAGACATTACATAAAAATTACTCAACATATATTTACAAGTTAACTTCAAATCATCTGCATTTCTTGTATTTATTTCTCCAACACCAGACCATCCTTTTTTCATGCTGCCTGATGAACTACTACAGTAAAAGACTCCTGGACCTTCACTTGGTTTTGCAGTTTATATATCCTTTAGAGGATATCACAAAATGACTGCCAAACTTCTAAACATGGTCACTTCCTTTATCATCCCAAACAGACAAAGGTTGTTTCAGTTCACTGCTAAGGCACCGAAGCATGTACAGGTCTCATCTGATTACAGAGAGCCTGTAATGCCCTGAGGCAGTAGAGACTGTCAACACAGCTGTCCCTGTGTGCTCAAATAAATGTCCTGCTGGGCAACCCCTGAATCAAAATGGAAACACATCTTCTGAAATGGATTAGGGGTAAGGACAAGGACTGTAAATAGGCCAGACAGCCAGGAAAGTTTATAGGGTATTATTAAAGGTGTTTCTATTGAGCTGTTAGAAAGTACCTTGACCCTGGTGCTGTTCTGCAAGTCTAAGTCTTCTTAAGTATTTTATTTCTGTTGTCACCTGTTGCTAGCAGAAGTATATCTAAATTAACATTTTCTGAGCCTGTCTTGCTTCAGACACACAAGACCACCCAGAATATGTAAAAGGCTTGCAAAGA
Organism: Pandion haliaetus; assembly: GCA_013401275.1. Taxonomy (NCBI): domain Eukaryota; kingdom Metazoa; phylum Chordata; class Aves; order Accipitriformes; family Pandionidae; genus Pandion; species Pandion haliaetus. The sequence goes on along the minus strand of VYZV01035945.1, from coordinate 46,421 downwards.
AGGGAGGTGCAGAGGTCCGCACGCTAATGGCATAATTAGCTCTTGCAAGAAAAGCAGTCTTGCTGCATCAGCACAGAACAGCTCTCACCCTCATCCACTCAGGTGAGAGGCAGGGCTAATTTATATGGGCACAGGGCTGTGCTAACGGAGCAGTACTGCTCCGGGGACCCTCATGAGTTATCCGAGCACAGCAACATCCCTGCACAGCAATGCACATACCCCTCCTCCTTGTCTCAGGGAGGACAATGCTTTCAGAATTTCTCGCTGTATCTGCTGAGATGAATAGAGATCGCTTTAACAAAAATGTGCCACTCCATCGAATCTTTCATTGAAAGATCTCCAAGTCTTCTCTAAACATGTGACCCAGCAGCCACCTTGACCACCCTTTGAGGTATGACAGACATTATGTACATAGTTGTATGGGGATAATGTGACATGGAGAGACAGAAAATGCTGGCACCACTGCAGTTAATGGCAAAAATTCTGTTCCTTACTGGAGCTCTGCTTAGGCACTTGTCTCTCCTGACACACTCTGCAGCAGATGCAAACTGGAACAATCCTGTCTCCCAGTCTTTGTAACCACTGAACAAGACTACCTCCTGAATTTAAATCCTGAGCGTTAAACATTCCCAAATATATTACTGTTAAAGCAGATCACCCTAAGGCCAAACGAGCCTGGGCTACATTGTTTAAACATTAAGTTCTGCAGGTTTACTTCTCTAGTATCTCTTTTTTTTTTTCTTTTGAATTAATTTTCTGGTCATCTGTGGCTTAGAAAATGATTGATTCAGTAGATATCTACTCCCACATCTGGGCTTTCTTTAAACAAAGTCACAAAAATGATGAATCTTCTCCTACATAATATGTTATTGCTTTCTATGTCCATGCTTTTGGTGTTTTAATCATAACTAGAGGCTCACACACTCACATCTCAGCATGGACAGTACACTGGATAAGCCAAAAAAACATTTTAAGTTGAAGGCTTGCCCAGACATCTAGTATGTTATCACAAAAATGTGAATTTTTCTTTTGCTCTGAGTCACTAATAAAAAATTTACTTCATGGAACACTTGAAGGGAGAAAAAAAAAAAAAGAAAAAAAAAAAAAAAAACCAGCCACATAAATCAGGAGCTCTAAAAGCATTGCCAGGGAACATTTCCATACCTATGCCTTGTCTCTCTCAATTAGGCTGCTCAAATGGCCAGTGATCACTTCTGACATTACAACAGTGACTGCGTTGCAGGCAAACTCAAACAACAACGTGGTAAGGGCCCAACTCAGCAATGATCCCTGGTGATGATGTGCTACTTTTCACTTACAAGAACATTCACAAATGCTGGGATCAATCCAACAGTACATGAACAGCAAAATTCCTACCTACCTCTGCCTGTAGTGCAGAACAGGTTGATTTCAACCCACTCATTTTAAATAACTGATTTAGTTATTTCTAAAACAACTCTTTAGCAAAGCACAGAATTTAATTTCTACAGTTTATTGTATTAACAAGCACAGAGTGATGTATTTTTCCCCACTAAATGAATTTTTAGTCATGGTTTGTGCAATTTTGAGTTGAGATGGAAGCTGGAGCTCAAAGTCATTAGAACAGTATTTTATAATTGTTTTCTAACAACTGGGTAAATTATATTAGAATTTCTAGAAATATATGGAAAAGCTTACCAAAACATAGTATTAAAAACTAACTGATCCAGTAAACAAAGACAATATTAACTGTAGTTAAAGAGATAAAGCAGTTGGTTTTGGATCACACGTGCTCTTCAGGCACCTAAAAAATTAATAGAACAGACTTTCACATCTATTTTTATTCACAGACCACAAGACAAAGCTTTCCTCCTTCAGTTTTCAATGAGCTTCACAACTGTGAATTACCTAGTTTCTGAATTAGGTAGGGTAAGACAACTAAAATGGAGTTGGTCACTCTAAAAAAGTCTACTGCTTAGTCAGAAACCTCCATCAGTTCAGTGGTTTTACTTTCTCTTAAACACTGGCAGGAAAACGCATACTGCCTGCCTCTTTAATTTCATGTAAGTTATCTTATTAGACCACTTGAAGTTTAGTTCTTAGTACAGATGGTCATAAATGCACATTAAATCACAATGTCTTATTTTAAACCATTTAACATAATAAAATATTAATAATTGCAATAAATTTTTATCCATCCTGCTCCAGTGGCTTTTGGTTTTGCAGTGGATAATCAGGCTTGCCAGCTGATTAATTCTTATGATTGACTGTAGTTATTATCATTGTCATAGATTTTTAAAGCCAGCAGGGACCACTGTGGTCATCACTCATACAACATGCTACGTAACAGCTCAGCAGACCTCACCCAACAAACGTCTTCCCCATGTTGATCCTCCTATATCACTATCAAGTCATCTCATGGATAAAGCAAATGGCTCAAGAATCTTAAACATCCATTATTAGGCCTGTTTTCATCATTCTGGTGACTGTTTCCCAAGTATTTTCCAAACATCAGCATCCTTTTGGAAATGTAGATTTTACACCAAGATACTGAACTAGAACAAGAGACTCTCAAACAATACATGAGGCGGCAATAACATCTCCTTACTCCTATCTGTTATTCCCTTTCTCACATAATCCTACTCACATTCTGTGTGATAGCCATGGCACTGGGAGCTGATGTTTAACTGGCTATCTGCAGTTACTCCCTTAGAGCTTCTTAGTGTCAATTCATATATTTGGGAATACTTCAATGACTAATTCTTAGCAAAGAATTAATGACTTTGTATTTGACTATAAATGGCTATATACATTTGTGGATATAGCCACTTTCCCATAATGGTTTTTGCTATTTATAATTCAGTAGGTTGCTAATAGGTTCCCACTTTCAAAAACTGGGAAATACATATGCACAGGTGAAGAGATTTGTTCAAGTGACGCAGCGCAGCATTCATTGAGCTAGGCTTGGCTTAAAACAAAGGAATCTTGGCTCTTGTTTCCACGTTCCAGTTACTGAATACACTGCCTCAAGCGAATGAGGCAACCCCTTCACCTGTTTAAGTGCAGATGAAGAAGAGGAAACAGCACAAAGATGCAACATCAGCAAATTGGACTGGTACCTACTGCAGCCATGATGTTCATTTTACTGGTACAATAAAAAACTGATACCCTTGCGTTTGCCCTCAGGTTCTGCTGAGAGGGCAAAAAGAACCATCGGTCATTACCTTTCCACTACTGAACAGAAGCACGTGAACTCACTCATATGGATTCAGTATTTGCCCTTGAACTGGTGTGGGCCACATTTGGCACTCTGCTGTTAGATCAATATATAACCCAGGCGTAATCTTATCTGGCAGGAACAGGGATATTGGGGGGAGGGGGAGGAACACAGCCTCTAGAGGTGAGGAGAGCAGCTCTTCTAAATGTTAATGGGTTAAGTATAGAAAGGTCAAATGCCTGCCTTATCAGAAGGCCCCATGTGCAAACAGGCACCAAGCTGCAGCAATCAGAGCATAGGCTGGGTATAAATGTCAGGAGTTCGTTACCGTAGCTGTGAACACCAAAAGCAGAATGGCGTAACTGGGAAACCTCCCAAGACACTTCTGGTTAATACAGGTCACTGGGAAAGTCCAATCGCCAAGACTGGCTGGAGATTACTGCAGTAATATAGCTGCTGTGGAGCCAGAGATCACTTGTGAGCTGTGCGAAGGCCCCAGCAAGGGTACTATAGAAGGATACTGTGAGCGTCAACAAAATGAGCCACTGCAGGAGGGGGTACTGAACGTGTTGTATATCAAACGTCCTGTGCTGGCAGAGCACTGCTCCAGATGGCTCTTGCAAGAGCACATCCATTCTCCTGGAATAAGGATATATGAGGTTGGAGACAAGAAGTCCTTCCTTACCTCCTTGTAGATATAGAAAGCACTAAACATAGCAGAAGCTGTATGAGGACTTTGTACGGAGGGTCTTCAACTCTGCTCTACAGTACTTCTTTGAACAGAATGCATAAAGGATTGGGATGGAATAAGAGTTGAGGCAGCACAGGAAAAAAAAAAAAGTAACTCCCTTAAGTACTAATACATTTTAGCCCTGTTCTAATTAATCTTCTTATTGGCATCCAAGGAAAGAGGCCAAAAGTTGTATCACATTGGACAGTAATCTTCGTGCAGATACAAGCAATCAATTTGAAGCAACAATGAAGTGTACCACATGCACTGGTGTGTAGAGTTACCCCATTGTGAGTAATACTGCGTGAGACCTATGTCTACCATTTACCGGTGCTTTCAGTCTGGCACCTTTTGCCTGCAGTAAGTTGTCAATAAAATTAATCAACCAACCAACTCCCATTCTCAGAAAAGATTGGCAGTGAGCAGCCATGTTTAAGAAGACCACTGTTCCCTCTCTGGTACAGGGATCGCCCCAGGAAATGGCTACCTGAGTTTGGGAAACAGATACAGGATAGCTACCTGGCACGGTTCCCTCCTTACTGCAGAACAAAGAGCACCATTCTTGTCAGCCTGCTCCCAGCTGTAAACAACTATCAAAGGATAAGGTTAATTACCAGTTAAAACACTAAGAAGGAATAATAACTACAAATAAAGCAAGACTAACTATATTTTATCCCACAAAAGGGATAAACAGGGTTTGTGCTCAAAGCTGAGATCATATTCTAACTATTAAATAGCTACTTTAATTGGTAAAGATAGGGTTACATTGAAAAACAAAAAAGGAATGCACCCATACGAAGCCATTGCTCTCTGAAAAACAATTTTAGTTTAGTGCCTTCATGTTTGTTCCACAAAGTGACTACTCCGCAGTTAACTGAACTGGCCTCTAACCCCAGCCATAGGGGAGAACATCATAACCTACTTAAATTTGAAGGCTGCATCCTTTACTTTATGCAGCAGAGCTCCCAAATGGGCACAAATGGCTTATTTCGTACACCAGCATTTCTTGGCATCTGTTTATCCCACAGTCTTCTTGCAGGCATCTGTTCATTCACTGACATACATGCACTGCTCTTCTGCATTACCAGCCTCATTTTCAGCCTAAAAACTCTTGAGTTCATTCATTCGAAAGAGCACAAATATACAGCAGCAAACATTTTTCATATACATGGCATTACTAAGTGCTATTAACAGTTGCTGTTTCAACCCAGAAGCTTCTGTATTTTCAGTGACAGCTCTGATATGCTAATGATTCGTGATGTTTTCTGAACTCTTTTGGGGAAGAAAAAGTCTTTATAAAAATGTAGGATTTTACTCTTTTTATTCACAGCAAGAATGACCAAACTTATTTATCCTACAAGTCACATCCCAAAAGCTTCACATGGCTGACAGCTCAAGAGATAAAATGTACATTCTGGAGAGTCACTACGGGAGAGAGAGTCTTTTCCATCTCTCATTTCTTGAGCTAAGAGTTTAATTCAACTTAGTTCAATTCAGGGAGTAAGCAATACAACCCAAGTCTTCCAGCAACACAGTGACATTTTCTGAGTTGCTACAAATTTGAATGAAATAATTTGTCATCGCTGAATGAAGCTACGGAGATTCTCTTACCACCCCTTCTGTTTCATTATGTAGAAGGCAATTTTCAAAATGCTGCCTCAGCTTGGACGTTTATTGTGTGTACGTGTCTGCCTGCTACAAGTCCTCTCTATGCCTTTTATTCTGACACGCGCTGTCGTTTTCTTGGCTCTCAGTCACAGATGCCAACAGTGTAAGAGCACAAGGGTATTACAGAAATACCAACTTTTTTCATCCCTGTTTAACATGTTCATATTTCAACAGATGATTATATGAGCACATTTATTGCAGCTGAAACTGTTTAAAGATTCAAAGGCATTGGACAACTAAAATGTACAGCCTAACAGAACATTTAAAGCAAGTTCAGGAGAGAGCACATGCAATTTTCTGACATTATTTCTATGCTGTCATCGTTTTGAGGCATTTGATATGCTGCTCTTTGGTTTAAACCCAAGAATGGCATTTGAATTTTTACCCTAATAAACTTTCTCAACTGACTTTGCATTTTCATTATTCTGTCCATGTAAGCCACAAGGATATTTTTCCTCCCTAAATGTCCAATCTGCAGGGAACGGTTGTGAAACTCCATTATTTCCAGGAATTGCTGGCAACCTACTGCTGTCTGTTCTTCTCAGTATTGCCTGTATTTTCCTTGTTCAGCTTTAAAAGCCAAACTTGGTTTGCAAAAATGTCTGGGTTTCTCAATGCCAGAACTGAATAGAGACTAGAATAGGACAGAATTAGATGGTTTTATTATGCTGAAAAGCCATTAACTCACATTAAAGTCTGTAAAACAACAAGAATATAAAACTGGAAATAGATACTCAGCCTTAAATCCTATTACTCGGAAATCTTCCTAGACATTACCAATAGCCTTTCTAAGCTCCATCACCCTTATCTGATCCCTACGATCAAAACAAAAGTAGATTTTTTTTAAAGTTATAAGTACTTGGATTTTCATTATTCAGTGAAGTCAAAATAATCTGTAAAGAAAGGCAGCCTGAATTCTCCAACGTGCATGATGTCTGCCACAGTTTGGTCTTCAATAGGCAGAGGTAAAGAACATGGACATCTATTCTCAGTTGCCCAGGAAAAGAATACACTCCAGGGTATATGGTCAAGAAAAATGGAAGATGTGAAAAAGATTCTGGATTATGCAAAGCTTTCATCAGTCATGATGGTCCAAAACTTATAATGGAAAACTCCCTATCCAAAGGTTATCTGCAGGATCACACCGTGATCTAACTGCAAGAGCACACTGTGATCTCAGCCACACACAGCAGTAGCTTCAGAGAAAGCAAGGGAAATACTCCAAATTTACTTTGGCAGGACCAAGATCAGAATCTGACCACCTCCAAACAAAAACCAAACAATGCTACAGGCTATAAGAACAATCATCAGTAGATGGGGTGTAAAAACAATGAAGACCTCTGTGATTCTGAGGCACTTCAGTGACTGAAAAGATTCCAGCCTTATTGTTCCTCCTCTCCAAAATATCTTGGACTTCATTCGGGGTTCTGAGGCAGTCCTGACAGACAGCTCTAAAAACCTATATAACAAAATCACAACTGCCTGAGCTTCTTCAGCTAAATATTCTCTTGCATTCAATTTGGGAAAGCCATAATGTATGGAGCGATGTCTGAGGCCTGCTTTCTGGGAAAAGGAAATCGACCATACACAATGTCAACCGAGTTCATTCCTAAATGCAAACCACATTGGGCTGTCAAGTACAGTAATAAAAACCTGCTGACCTAGTTTCCTGCAGAACAAAATCCTCTGTCTTCCCTCCTCCCATGCCAAACCTAAATCAGATGTCCTTCTTTGGAGAAAGAAGTTAACCCTTTGACTAGCAAGGAAAACTCTAATAACGATTCTTAACACTTACACTGCATTTCACACCGTGAGAATAGTATGTAAACAGTAATTGGTCTATCCCCACAGCACTGCAAAAAGGCACAATTATTAGAGGATGAAAGTAAAACACAGAGAAGGTCAGGGACCTTAGCAGAGTTCCACAGAGAATTTAAAATTTCTCTTCCTTCAAAAGGATTTTGAAGTGTGAAGCTCCATGCTCCAACCACTTTGCTTGGTAACAGTTTTACATTTGCTCTATGCAAATATAAAACCTTCATTCACGATGTGGCAAAAAAATAACAGCACAGCTCAGCTTTTTGAAAAACTGCATCAAACTCCTCAAGAAAGGACTAACGTTCTTCCCAAATTTTGCAATGTCAACTTGCAAGTTCATTTCTGCTAGATGAGAGCTGCCTATTTGCTCCAAGCATTGGCGAAAGCATTCACTTTTAGTGGCTTCACTTCCTCAGTGATGCAATGTTTCATTTGAAGGGATGCCTGAGGGAACTTCAGAATGGACACAGAATGCAAAAATAACAGGGCATGTCACAACAAACTCAGCCAGCAAAATACAAATGGGAATTCTCTTGCTGTAGGATGCTTCAAAAGGCGGCTCTGGATCATGCTGCTGCAGAGCAGCACCCTACTGCAGTCAGCTAGAAGCATTTGGGGAGCCTCAGATTCTAGACTGCTGAGAACACCTTTGCTAGTTCACACAGATACTGGCAACTACAGGAGCTTTCAATCATCTGTCAAATAGGGTTTTATTAATGGGAAGAGTGGAGATAACAAATGCTGTGCCTAACTGCTATATAGCTTCACAAGCAGTCTTTTACAATGAGGTGGCCAACAGAGCTCTCTACCGCAGCCAGAGCTTTCACCATCGTTATAAGAAAGAAGACCCTGCAAAAAATACAGTTTCATCATGCATTGCTCCCTTATGAACTGAGACAGCTTTGCCTGCATCCAGACAGTACCCCAGGACCTGAAACCTCTCCATCACCACACGCTCCATTGGCATCTGTCTCACAAAGTGCAGCACCGAAGTTACTGACAAGCTACCAAATAGAAACCTCTGTACAGCAAAGTTTAAAAGCCTCTGCTACACAAAGCAGCCTAGTTTACTAACATACCATTGAAGAAAACACTAAAACAGGAAAGTGATAACTAATAGGCATGCTAGCAGTACCATTTCACCTGTGAGAAGTTACTGTCTCTGTCACTTTGTCAGTCTGCAGGGAAGCTGTTAAGAGAGTACAGGCTTACAGGGCAAAGACAGCATGTAACATAGTGTACCCTTCAGGGACTTTAAAAGTGAAGAACAAAGAACCTGGATTAGATAACGCTGCAAAGGTTGCCATAACTACGTCTATTCTCTGGATGCTGCATCTTCACAGGTAAACTCCATAAAAGCTTCTGCTCCAGCTTTGAAATGAGTAAGACAAAAGTCTGAGTTCTCACAGACTTATTACTAACATTGGTTAGGGTTAGAAATGTGATGATGGAAAAAGAGCAACTTATTCATCATATCTGGTCCTTGAGGGGTTATGAGTTGTATATTCTTATTTTATTGACACAAACAAATTTTAACTTCTATTGTCTTGCAGAGGAAGAGCAGGCTGAATTCAATTCTGGCTCACGCATCATCTGCAATTCTAGCCAAATCCCAGCCACACAACTTTTATTACTGGGAGGATGTCAGAGGCAAAAGACACAGCTGGATATTCAGAACCCAGACTGAGTTTTGCTGTGCTGGCAGTTAGACAAACCAGCTTTTGATTTGTATGTAAACAGAGCCAATCTGAACTGGAAGGTCATTAAGAGAAAACACATTTTACACAACATCCATTGTACAGTTGCTTTTCCAACTTTCCCCATACTGACATTTTTTTAAACAAGACTTTGTCTTCTCTTATTGACTGTTTCAATGACAATTTCTGGTCCTACTGAAGTCAATGGCCAACCCCCACTGATTTTGATGGGACCAGAAGGTAGCTCTGAGGAAAGAAAGACGGACATCCAAGATTCTACAGCTCCAGTTCTACCACCTATATGGAAGAACTGGTTTGATATAGACCCAAAACACATGTTGTATAAAACCACAGAATTTGTAAGTCTACGTCCTCACAAAAATTCCACTGAGTCTACAGCGTCTGCAGTCCAAACGTTGCTATTCCTATAAAAAAATAAAATACTTCAATCAACATGAAAGTAACTAAGCTCCTTTTATTACTCAGGAGTGATGTCCACAAAGCACTTTTTTTTTTTTAACTATCCTGACACTGTCATCTTCTATAAAAGAGCCAAAAAGGTCTCCACTGAATGCCTTGCAATTATTTTTAGGGGGAGGCAAAATTCTCAGGAATTTCCTTCACCCCATGGTCCTGTCCCAAAGGCCCCGAGGACACCGTACTTCTGTAGCTTATCAACTCAACCCTTTGAGTCTGCCACTCATCCCTCAGGCACTGTATGCACTGCCTCCTATGTTCTCTTACTAGCTGCCAGCATAGGAGAAGCTGACTTCAATGGGAATTTTGAAAAGAAACTCAAGAAATGAGGATTATATTGCTGTCTTCAACAAGACAGCATATTGTGGCATTTAAAGTGGTCCGACAGCCTTTGACACTATGCCCTGCAATTGAAAACATTCTGCCCTTAATGAGCCTAATGCTCCCAAGGCTCAGATATTGATTATTCCATAAATTTTCTAGTGACTGTCTGAACTCGCAGTTAGATGAAGGCAACAGGAATAAACCAACAACTAGTTTTAATGTCATGAGGCTCCTGGACACACCAAAATTTCTTGTCTCCCAGAGACTGAGGCAACTTGGGGGGAATTACTGCAATTACCTCCAACTAAAATGTGAGCACAGGTACACACTACCTGCAGGAGCTATCTAGTACACCTAGGATCCCAACCTTCAGGAAAACCAGGAATTGATGTAACTGCACTTCTCTAGACTGAATCCCAAAGGGGAATTTGACCAAGAGAGGCTGCAAATGCAAGTCCATTGCAGATGCAACTGGATGATGTTTCCAAATCATGTCATAGCCTCAGATCTCACAGCTTTACTTTAACTCAGGCACTCAACATGTTGTACTGTAGCTACAATTAAAATAAGATTATGAGAAAACACAAAGAAACCACACAGTTCTTGTGAACAAGGCATTAGCGCCCAATCCATTACTGTGAGAAGGCTTTTAAGAGTGTTCCCAGTAGAAATAGGAATATATTTTCCCTGAGTAAGCTGGAAGGAATGCAGATTCAAAGACTTAAGCTGAATCCTTGCTAGATTTTTTTC
>VYZV01035945.1:22567-34992 GCA_013401275.1 Pandion haliaetus | reverse complement strand
TGAGGCTGCTAAAAGAAGCTGGAGCATTAAAAGTGTAAATCTCAATGCTTAGTATTTTGATTTGATTTCCATAAAGACATTTTGTCCTTTAGCAGTACTCCTTCACTTCCCCATGTATTTATTCAGAGCCTTTGGCTTCTCTGGCCAGACTCTTGCTCTTAATCAAACCCTGCTGTTGACTTCACTGACATGGTTTGACAGGTCTCTGTTGACATCTGAAGGAGAATCCTTGAATGTTTTGAAAAGGACCATTGCTCATTGCTCTACAGAGGTAATCTGAGGGACATGCCCCTTTAGCACTGAAAGTATCATTTTCCCTTNACTGAGAAAGGACCTGGTTCACAGAAGCCCAAGGGAAGCAAAAGGGCAGATTTCCTTACTGAGGAAAGTATCTACCTTAAGACAAAATAGCTAAACGTAACTTACTGCAGTACAAGCCTTTGTTTCAGAAAGCAGCTTTCCTGGAGGGCAGAGAGATATCTCAATCCCCAGAAGAATTTCCTCTTAAATTACTGCATAGAGCAACACTTACAGAAGCAGAAGCCAGAAGGCAGACTTTGATATAATCCTTTTTGTAAAGTGTTCTGATGTCCTAAAATATCAGCATTAGCTGCCATGTGGTAAGCATTTTGGAAAAATTATCTGTTTATCTAGAAATCTTAACAAAAATAGGTGGCCAAATGTTTTACTGCCTTCTCAGAAAGAAAACAATTTAAATTTCAAGAATTATACTGAACAGAAGTGAAATCTGGCTACAGTGATTACATAAACATCAAGAGACCAACCTGACTGACAAAGGCTTCATGCCTTCTTGTAATGGTAAAGTGTCTTAGTATTTAGGATGATTCTAAGTATGTTTGATTAAAAAGATGTAGGTTGATTTCCCTGTAAAACACACTGAATGTGTGACCAACTTACACCTAAGATTTTCTGGTCCCACAGATGCCATTCTTAAAGAAAATTCTGCTAAAAAATAAAGAGCTTTACAGCATTGCTGGGATAAGTAAGATGAAGAGAATCCTATCACTCACTACTGAAATATGCAGCTCTTCTAAAATAAAACATGGCAGCAATTTTAATCAGCACATAGATCAGCTCTTTAGAATTAGCAATAAAATGTCAAACTATAATACCACAAGGAACTTAGGAAGACAAATGTAACTAATTACCACAATTATTTCAGCAGAATTAAAACTATTAAATACTGATCCCAAAATATGAAATACGAGAACAGGGAAAGAAGAAACGTTGGGGAATAGTATCACCTTTCTGATCAGAAAAATCCATTCAGCAAGATGACACAGGTCTGCAAATGAGTAAATCAGAAACTGGTATGGAATCACTGGTAACTTTGCCACCAGACTTGACTGAGGCCAGGATTTTCTCTCTGCTCTTCTCCTGGTGCCCTCAGTTTTCAGACAAGCTTTCTTACTTGCAGTACATATTCTCACTATCCAGCTTGCATCTTCAGCTTTCACACACTCAGCACCTTGCATTCAAATCAATAAAGCCATCAACAAACCACCTAAGTACAGTAAAACTGAACTGGATCAATGGGACACACTTCTTAACTGTCTGTATATATGTTTCTAAATTCTAATAAAAAGGTTCCAATTTCTAGTTACATATTTCATTCTCTGAAGGGTCTGAGCATTTTTGTATCTTTCTGATCATTACAATCAGACACACACACTATTTATTTAAGGATATATTTTTCCCAAGACCTTACAGACTCATTTCTCTGACACGGGGAGCTCATGGAAAGAAGTTCATTAGAAGTTAAGCATGAGGAAGTGCAACCTATTTACCTTGTAGGGGGAAAAACCAAACCCAACAGCAAAGAATTATTATGTGAAAAAAAAAAGAAAAACAGTAATTTGAGCCTCTCTGCAGCCTCATAAAAAACTTGCACATAGCCTGTGATTCTGCATGGGCAGATGTCCTCTCTCCTGTGCATTGTCTAATCAGAGCCCTTTTGGACTTAAGTGAAATAACAACAATAAAAAAGCAAATGGAGTGCAATTTCCATGGCAACCTGGAAACAGATGTAACATTATTTGCAGTAAGCCTTTGTACTGTGAATGGAAAATTTTCTAGTTTACACAAATCTCTGCTATTATTTTCTTTGCAGTGCAAACTTGGGCCAAATATTTTCTGTCATATTAAAGATGCAAATAGTCAGTTTTACTTTCTGTCCAGTACAACTGTGCAGAAAAGCTTCAGAAGCTGCAGTAAAATGCCTGATATTTATCCTTCCCTGAACCCCAAACAGAAATTAGCAAAAAAGAATAATCTGGTCTTGCTTTTTGCTTGTTCTCTTCAGAAAGTGAAAACAGCTTAGAAAACATGTCCTGTTTACGTGTAATGTTACAGACTAGTAGAGCAGTGGCAGATGTGCCCAATGTTAATGGGAGCTTAACTAACTCTTAATATTAGATCAATTAGATACTAACTCCTGGTTTTCCATACACCATGAGAGAGAGCTTTCTAGCTCTGGAGCGTGTGTTCACAGATTAATTACTTACAGATAGCTTTCTCAGCTCTTAGTAAATTCCCCAAAAAGTACATTTACAAGTTCAAAACCATGGCAATGACTTGTGACCTGGTAACCGGTTTTGTAGACTGGAGCACCTTCATCTCACTATATTCTCAAGACCAGACAGAGCAACCACCAAGAAAATGTGTAGCAGTGCCACATCAAAGAACAGCACTCAAAGCAGCTCTTACAGGAACATTTTTTCTCTTCACATTGTTACTGAACCATGCCATACTGCTCGAGAAGCTGGCGGCACATGGCTTAGACAAGTGTACTCTTCCCTGGGTAAAAAACTGGCTGGATGGACGAGCCCAGAGGGTTGTGGTGAATGGAGTTAAATCCAGTTGGCGGCGGGTCACAAGTGGTGTTCCCCAGGGCTCAGTAGTAGGGCCAGTTCTCTTCAATAACTTTATCAACTATCTGGATGAGGGGATTGAGTGCACTCTCACTAAGTTTGCGGATGACACCAAGTTGGTGGGGGGTTGATCTGCTTGAGGGTAGGAAGGCTCTACAGAGGGATCTGGACAGGCTGGATCGTTGGGCCGAGGCCAATTGTATGAGGTTCAACAAGGCCAAGTGCTGGGTCCTGCACTTTGGTAACAACAAGCCCATGCAACGCTACAGGCTTGGGGAAGAGTGGCTGGAAAGCTGCCCGGCGGAAAAGGACCTGGGGGGTGCTGGCTGACAGCTGGCTGAATATGAGCCAGCAGTGTGCCCAGGTGGCCAAGAAGGCCAATGGTATCCTGGCCTGTATCAGAAACGGTGTGGCCAGCAGGAGCAGGGCACTGATCGTCCCCCTGTACTCAGCACTGGTGAGGCTGCACCTTGAGTACTGTGTTCAGTTTTGGGCCCCTCGCTACAGGAAAGACATTGAGGTGCTGGAGCGTGTCCAGAGAAGGGCAACGAAGCTGGTGAGGGGCCTGGAGCACAAGTCTTAGGAGGAGCTGCTGAGGCTGAGGGGGGAGACCTTATCGCTCTCTACAACTACCTGAAAGGAGGTTGTAGTGAGGTGGGTGCTGGTCTCTTCTATCAAGTAACTAGTGATAGGACAAGAGGAAATGGCCTCAAGTTGCAGCAGGGGAGGTTTAGATTGGGTATTAGGAAAAAATTCTTTACTGAAAGGGTTGTCAGGCATTGGAACAGGCTGCCCAGGGAAGTGGTGGAGTCACCATCCCTGGAGGTATCCAAAAAGCATGTAGACAAGGCACTTCAGGACATGGTTTAGTGGGCATGATTGACAGTTGGACTTGATAAGCTTAAAGGTCTTTTCCAACCTAAATGATTCTATGATTCTTTTCTGCATATTCAAAAGAGAATGGAAGAGAAAGCATCTCTGTGTTTCATGACAATGCAGGACTGACTTTTTACTTGTTTACAAGCTCTCCTCTTGCTAAGCTGAACCTTGTCTTTGCCACGCATCTCTAGTGCAAATCAGTTACTCAGACTTGTTCTTCTCAAGATGGAGGGAGTTTTGCCCTGCTCAGCAAGTACTCATGTCCTTTAAGTGGATCATTTGCCCATGTATTACCAGAGCAATTTAAGCTAAATATGGCAAAGTTTAACACATGCCTAAAGAACAACAGAACTTCTGGGGAAAATGGATGTACCTTTTTGTTTGCAGTGCAGCCAAATGCTTTATAAATTTGACCCTTCTGCCACCACAGAAATGTCCAGCATCTGACTTATCTACACTATTTTAGACATATCATTGTAGCAGATTTTTCAGTTGAGTTAGTCTGTGTTTGCATTAGAGGTATCTATACCACTCGTATTTTAGCTATGTTCATTTTACCTTCACTGCAGATCTGCAGAACTATACCAATCTTTGTGAAAATTAAGCTGGTATCACGGCACAGTAAGATAGAACAAATGATCTCTCATTTTTACAGCTACAAGAAGGTCCATTGTTGCAGCACATAGGATGATAATAATGTACCAAAAGCACAGTTTACATTACCATTTATATAATTAATGAAGTGACTTTTATCTTACATGAGTTTCAGACCTCCCTCTCTTGCTACTCCTCCCTCACCCAGCAGCAGGAATAATTGTGACAGTACAGAAATTAACTTTGAACAATACAAGTCCTAGTTCTGAGCTGGGCTGCTCCAAGTATTAAGCCTAGTGTGGGAACGGTAACAGGAGTGGACTGTAAAACTTTTCTCCCTTAAAAGCAACTGTTCAGTTGGTGTAGTGTTGAAACTATGATAATTACACGCCAGCTCAGGGGACACCTCTGCAAATCTGGTGCCTGACCTGTACTACTCACAAGTAGGAAGGGTCCAGTGCTCTAACCTAAAATAGTCTGGAACAGGCCATCTGCATGCCCATCTGCTCACCTACTGTAACTGGGTGCTGCATGGTCATGCATGCCCTTTTCCACTCCCGGACATACCCTCTACAGCGAAGAACTTTTCTGTGCGAGATTCATGTGGAGCTCAATCTCTAGGGCTGAAATGTGGGTACAGTTTGGGACCATATTTGTGCAGAAGATTTGAGTTGTCTTTAACTGAGGTAACAAACACAATGACAACATTAAACACCTGCTGAAGAATCAGTGCAAAGCAGTTGATAGAGACTGAACTAGTCCTAAGAATCCTGGCTATCCTTGAGTCATTGTTTAAGGCAAGGGACTGCCTAACAAGGATTTGGTCTTTAACACAGATTTCATCATAGGCTGACTGACTGAAGTTTTCTCTTTACAAGTTCATATGCAATTCAAAATGTCATGTTGATTTTATACCTGCCTGGCCAAGTGAGATTACAGAGCAAGTCAAGCACCTTGCTTTTCAGATGTATTTCCCCTCTTACATCTTAAAAATTCTACTCACTCACTTGTAGATCATGCAAAGAGGAAGCAGCATGACTCAGCTCCACGCTACAATGGCTGGAGCAGATCCAGACCTAGCAATCCTTTGGGCTTTCCTTACCAAAATACAAGCCTGCAGCTTGGATAGTGTAAAGCATCCAGTGTTTGTGTAAGAAATGTCAGATGGGGAGCATGCCAGCTGCAGTCCTTAAGCAATGTGCTAGGTCTTTACATTGATGGAAGATTACCTTCTGAAGAGTTAGGAAGGGAACAAAAAAGCCAAAGGGCTCTAATCTTAAACAGTGCCTACAGAAGACAAAATGCTAAAGAGGAACAGCCTCCTGAACTGTATCCCATAGACATGAATTTACATGGAAATCTAGTGGCAGATAACGTATTAATTTAGTGGGTTTCACATCATGCCATACTGGCAAATATGTTTGTATAATCTGTAAATTACTTAAGTCATAGCAGAGGCATAGGAAAGCTACTGACCTTAAGGAATCCAGGAACTTTGAGTAAGTTTCAAGAACCTGAGTCCCAGTGCTTTGTCTAAACCGGTGGAAAATAGTACTCTCAAAATTAGCTACTCTAAAATTCAGTCTTATCTAGAAATTATTCTTGATCCTCTACCATTTTGCTAACACCTGATCCACAGATGTTTTTCATAAAGAGCATCCACATGGTGAGTTATTGCAGAGTAAGTAGTGCACTGTAAACACCCTTAACTTCACTGTGTAAACAAGCTCTGAGCAAAATTCAGCAAGAACTTCAGTTCACTCCCTGAATGTACAACAAAGTCAGATGATTTGATGGTTATCTCACAGCAATCTAACCTCAGAGATAAAGACCTCAAATCTAAACCTGTTCCTTAGAACAATGTTGCACATTCTAGTCCATGCCCAGAAGCTCTGGGCAATGGGATGGACTGGTCTCTTCAGGCACTGCATTCACTGGGGGAAATCATGTATCAGTCATTACTTACATAAATAAGTGTAATAGTAGTAATGAAAGTAATAGAGGCATGATCCAAGCTATTTCTCTGAAATGGCCCTCACCTTCCTACAGAGCAAAGCAAAGTATTACTTGCAAAAAGCAGTCCTCTGGAGTGTGTACGAAGGGGGATGACTGAGCAGTATCGGGAAACTTGCATCACATACTAACCAACCTCACATTGCGTTAGAGGATGGAAGGCCAGCAGGCTTCTGGGCTCTGTGTTAATTTCAAAAGATGGTTCATTGAGCAGACTTTATGCTTAGCAAAGCTTAGCAGCTTTTTTCCTTATTCCTCCCCAAAATGTTTTGGGCATTGTAATATGGTTGTACTACAAAACTTGACGTTATCCGAAACCAGTTCATGAGAAGTGAACGGAAACATCTCTTTTCATTCCAAAGGAAAAACAACTCCTATGCTGTTTTCATAAGTGAGCTGAAAACTTGGAGAGAAACCTAAAGCTAAAAAAAGCAAAGAACTCAGGAAGATTCATATTCTGGGTGGTTTCTGTTGCCTTAGCTCAAGGGAAAATATGTTCATGGGAAAAGGGCCTGCCTGGAGCCAGACATTTTTTCAACTCCGACTTTTCTAGTTGGCGTGGCTTTAAATCAATATGTTGCTATTAAAGTTATTTCTTCATAAACAAAAATATTCTTTATGGATTGTATGTTAGCTGTTTACAATTGAAACAACCACTTTTACCGTATTTCCTAGCAGTCAGTATCTAGTTCAGCTCCTATCAACCCTAGATAGACAGCCATTGGGCAATTTAAGAGGCCTTTACAATGTTAAATTCTGAGTTTCACTGATTCAAAGTGTTAAATCACCTTCCCAGAAGAGAGTTCCTGAATTAATCCCAAAACAAAGAAGTGTCAGCTTTACCACCTACCTTTGTATCTACACACAACTAAAGAAAAGAGCATCACACCTTAGGAAAACAGAAATCTTGTATGGCTTAATTGAAAGAATCTTACTGTCATGTTATTATCGCCTTTCTTTAATACTGAAGTTCACTTTGTCTTTAGCCAGGACTAAACCAGATTATAAATATAACAGAATTCCATACTAGCCTACAGACAAACCTGCGACAGGCAATTCAGAGAATTTGTAATTGTCTGTATAATACTGCAACAGGTGTAACAAAATGTGATCCTGCTGCTCAAACACACTGTGCCAGATCCTAACAAGTATGGTTATCATTATTCTAAATGCTGTATCAACAGAGCTTAACCTAGGGATTATGATCCCCATTATACACTTGCATTGTCTTCTGCATTAACTAGATTTATGTTAAGAGTTAACAAAAAGATCTAATATGGTCTTTTTTGAGATTCCTCAAGACTTTTAGAATGATACAGTAAGCTTTCACTGAATTTCAAAGTGAACTTCACCCCCTATTTAAAACTGCAATGAAATTATGATGTAAATGAAAACCTGTTACCTGTGATCAACGACTGTTACATCAGAAGCAGGAATCCCCAGAAGAAAACAACTCTGTTCCAGTTCTTTCTTACGAATTTCTCCTTGATTATAATAATTTCCTGAAAATGGCAAACACAGCAACACCATCTGACTTAGTTTAGGTTACCTTGGAAAGATTTCCTCTTTTCTTTCTCAAAGCACTAAGCATGAACATCACACATTAAATAAAAGGGCATCATTTGAGGAACAGATAACATTGCAGGGGACAAACTCCATAGCTTTTACTTCAGCAACACCTAGCTTAGCTCAGGATAAAATGCTGAGACAAAGTTCTGCCCACCTAGACACCTACATTCCTGATGTTTGTGCACTGAGTGTGGCTTGCAGCCGTTCATGAGCTTATTTGGCAAAGACATCAGAAATTGCCATGTCTAATCAGATCCGTGGTCCAAACAGTCCAGTATCCTCATCCTAAGACTGGCCAAAGTTAAATGCTTCTGCCAAAGACATAAGAGGTCTTCCAAACAACAATTCTGGAATAACCTGCTTGGGAAAGTGCTTCCAATAACCTGTTTGATTAGCAGATATCTTATTCCTTGAAACATCACAGTTTCTAGCTCTTCAGAGTTTTTTGTTTGGACTTTTTGATTTATTTTGGTATATGCCTAAGCCACTTCTGAACACTGTCAAATTTTTAGCAAGATTGAATATCTCTTTTGGTGAATTCCATAGGCTGACCATGCTTTGTGGGGGGGAAAAAAGGAGTCTTCTAATATGCATATATACAGACTAACTGCTTACACATTACCCGACTGGAAGTCACCAATATACCACAAAACAATTGAGCAAGCTCTTTTCATAAACACAGGAGAAACTGCCTTTGCGGTGAGATGACTAAAAGTTGTTACCACTGGCAAATTTCCAGGTTGTCTCTGTGGAAGATGTTAGTGGAATCTTAGTCCACTTTTTTAAAAATAAGTATTCACAACAGCAATAATCCATCTCCTTAGGAAGGGCCAAAGAGTCACTCCTCCTTCACTATTAGACATGCTGCTGTGAACTCCCTCCTG
Organism: Pandion haliaetus; assembly: GCA_013401275.1. Taxonomy (NCBI): domain Eukaryota; kingdom Metazoa; phylum Chordata; class Aves; order Accipitriformes; family Pandionidae; genus Pandion; species Pandion haliaetus. The sequence continues at coordinate 26,162 of VYZV01035945.1, read as the reverse complement.
TACAAGAGTACATAGGCCCACAGAGCCAAGCTGAACAGCAAGTCCGAAGTACTTGAACAGAATTGCTAAGATAACCCATGGAAAGCCTGTTCCACGGCATATTCTTTAAGTGATTAAAGTTTATAGTATAGTCTGGGCCACTTCTAATGAGCAGTAGTTGTCATGTTAACACTAAGACACTGCAATAGAATACAGTGATGGAACTAAAAGGCTTTGAAGAAATGAGGAATTCCATCATAAATATCTCTGTTTTAAGACAAAGGTTTTTCAGAAGTCTGCATCATTCACAGAGGAAATTCAGGCAGAAACTAATATGGCAAGACTGCAAAAAACTTACCAAGGATGTAAGGAACCAAAGGAAGATAGCAAACCTTATTTAGATAAGGCATTTGGGAAAAGTTGTAACAGACTGAGACCAACAACTAGCAAGGAAATGGGATTCTCTATCTTAAAACACTGCCTCCTTCTTCATTGAATTATTTTCTTCTCATCTTGCCCTGACATTCCCTTATTTTTTCTTGGCATCAGCCATGCAAAGTCCATGCCAGAGCCACGACGGCCCCTTCCAGAATACTGCCCTGTGCAGGGCAGTACTCGCAACCCAATTTTAGCTTTGAAGCAACAGAATGAAAAAAATACAGCTGAGTATTAATGTATGATTCAAGTCTGTAGTCAGCTGTCTTGAATTACACTAGAACTTTTTATTGTTGTGGGTGTGAGTAATCTAAATCTAGCATTTCTCTTGAGCAGTGTTGCAATCTGAGCCATAACTACCAAGCTTTGTAAAATTTTCAGAGAGAGAAGGAGTAACAAAAAAAAAAAAAAATTCTTCTTGCAGACTGTGAGTCAATGGTTTTAGGAGACTATGCCAATGATTATCCGCAGGTTTGCCGAGGAACACGTCAGCTTAGTGGTCTGCAGCTTAGATTGCACGTTCCAGCTTCAGCAAAATTAATTTAAGTGTGAACCTTCACTAGATGGATTACATGAGTACAGTGGGGACTTAGACTGATTTTTTTGCAAGGCCATTAACGACACCACTGTTTTAAGATAACGTTATCTTTTGCTCCAATGCAGTCTAATAGCTGACTGCAGGTGACATTTTATCCAAATAGTACGACTGTTCCCAAAATATCTAACTTCTACTGAGCTCAAAGGAACAGATCCATGTCCCACAGCTTAAGAAATGTGTCAGGACATCAGGAATACACGAATGCTAACAAGAAAAAATGGGAAGCTATTGAGAGCAAAACCAGCTGAATAGCTGATGCTGCTGGACTTCATCCATGGAGCACTCTCTATTGTGAGTCAGCTACTACAGAGAGCAAAGCACATTTATACTAAGTTATTTTTTCAATCAAAGATTATTCAGTGTGTAAAAGACTGGTTTTTGTCACAGTGCTGTAATTCTAATTCATTCTAAGTCATTTTGATTGACACCTGAAAACTGCAAGTACGACGGCTTCTAAGTAATGATTTTGTCTCAGTGTTACGATTTGCAGTCTTTGATCAACTCGCTTGTCATCATCAATCATACAAACAATGAGAGGATGAACCATCTGAATGGCCCAAAAGACTAATAAGAGGCACAGAAAAATCCATTAGCTCAGTGAATGTACTCTCCTATATGGGCTGCTAGTTCCATTATGAAGACCTGCAAGAGTGTACATAGATGGCAGTGTCAAACACACTTAATGTTTCATGTCACTGAATCAGGCACAAAGACAAAAGAAAATTTTAACAAAATAAACAGAAACACAACACTTCTTTGGAAAGCTGTCTAATAGCAGGAGTGTGTTAGTCCCCAAAACTGAAATGGCAGAGTTGCACTTCAGTAATCTCTCCATAGCCGTGAAAAAGCCAGATGGGATCCACAGACCTTTGTCCCTCAGCAAAGACAACTGAAAGCTCTGCACTAAATCTTGAATGGGAGGTATAGAGTGATCAGTAAAGCCATCACACCACTGGACTTCAACAATAGCTTAATCCCTGTCTTCTCACCTAGATGGTCTGTTATGACAGAGAGCTTTGAAAAGAAAGAACAGGAAAGTTGGCAATGAACTAGCTGGAGCTTTCAAAAGCACCGAGGGCCCTTTTCCTAAATGTAAGCAGCTATCAGTGTAAGATGTAAATGTCTGTAGCCTAAGTAAGATACTCTTCTCACCAAAAATAAACTTTAGTTTTTACCACAGGCTCATGAATTCTGGTATAGCAGTATGGTCTGAAAGATCAATTCAAATGAGATTGTTTCTTATGCACAAAAATCTGAACAATGTAATAACTGATTATGTATCAGTTCTGCAGAAAAAAAATAGATAATGAGAAGTACACAAGGCAAGAGTGTTACGTGCTGTGAAAAATTCTTGTCTTGGGCAAACAGTGGAGCCTGTGAGAATCTTTCCATTCAGCTCCAGAAAGGCCTCAGCTGGAGTACTGCTTCCAGTTTTTGATAACTGCATTTCAAAATATGTGAACCAACTGCAAGAGTCCAAAGGATAACGATGAGAATGATCAGAAGTTTAGAAAACATGATCTATGCAGAAAGATTGCAAGAAATAGGGTTGTTTAGTCTGGAGAAGATAAGACAGAAGAGGCAGATAACAGTCTTAAAATATGGAAGAGGCTGCTACGAAGGGATACTCTTGATTTCCATGTTCACGGCAGACAGGAAAAATAAACAAACAAGCTTAAATTACACCAACGATTCAGGAAAAAGTGATTTGAAGAAAAGCTAATGCAGCACTGACACAGAGCGCACAGGCTGAGGAATGTCCCTGGAGGTTCAGAAGAACAAACTAGACATTTGTCTGCAGCGAGTGGAGACACATTGATGCTGCCTTCAGGTCGACTGGTGGACAACACGACCTCAGGTTCCCTTCAGGCCTGTTTTTCCACGATGAGATTGTTATGCAACTGCTGGTTTTAGATGTGTTATAATGAATGTATCGTTATGACATTACAATGGGATCATCCAAGCAAGTCCTCTACAAGATGACAGAATTACAAGGAGATGCTAAAAGGCTGTAAGCCTTTTTACAACTTACTGACGCTTCTGCACAATTTTAAAGTACCTCAGTGCTGCAACAGGAGATTGGATTGTGAAACCACTGCGCAACACTCAGATATAGAAGGAGATTCTACTACTGACTGCAGCTGCTGAAACTCTGCAGAAAATAGCGTTTCGAGCAAAGCCGCTAAGGCGCGGCAGCTCCCCAGGGAGGGCAGGATGTTACAACAGTGCGCCGCGACCCAGAACCACAACGTCAAACTGCAGATGGACGGCACAACACCTCCTCCACTGCACGAGTATTACACAGCGGTGCCACGCTGCCATGGCAGCACAGGCCTAAAGGGCCGTGAGATTCAGCACAGCAATGGCATCATGTGTGGCATCACGGCGACAGCACGCGCTGCGTCACAGCGCAGTGGGGTCGCCCCACGGTACGGCCACCGCTTGCTGCTCCGAGGCACTGACACGTCGTCACAGCCCGGTGCTTACGTCACAGCTCGAGGCCACGCACGGGAAGACATCATGGCGGCCTCCCCATGACGTCACGGGCGGGAGGCCCGGCCTCTGGGGTGCAGCCGCGGCGGC
>VYZV01035945.1:9337-19914 GCA_013401275.1 Pandion haliaetus | reverse complement strand
GGTGCTCGCGGCGTTTTGTCTCCATTTACGCTGTTTGTGTGCGGGAAGGTCCGGAGGGGACGGTTGGTGGCCGTGAGAGATGGGCCTTGCGGGGAAGTTCTTTGAGAAATCCCAGAGCATCGGTGTGTTGGGTTGATCCCTGTCCTGTAGGTAGAAGNGCGGGACGACAGTTCTTCAAAATCGGCCAGTTGGACGCTCGGCCAGGAGCGTGTTAGTTCTTGAAGATGTCCTGCTTTCAGAGCTCGCGTGTTGGAGGTGCATCGTGGCCGCCTGCTCCAGCCCCACGTTGAGGTTGTCAGTAGTGGGGAGTTGTTGCTGATGCTGACGCCGAATTATTCATCTAGGACCTGTAAACATCCCCAGCTTCTGTCATCTGTGGGCTGCTGGAGGGCACAATGGAAGTGGCTTTTTCTAGAATTATTCTGACTTGATGGTAAAGAACCTTGCACTTAAGGATTGTTCTGTACTTAAAAAACTATGGGTATCGAGTCAGTTGCAGTTAGACAGAATTCTAGATCGACATATGTAGTGTTAGTGTTAGACAGGCTCAAGTAAGTAAGTTGCCTGAACAATCTATTGTTGTCCAAAACCTGTTTCTTCTTGTTTCACAGATATGTTCTTAACAAGTGTATTACCTTTTCATGGCTGTAAATATTGGTGTAACCTAAGAATAATAAAAAAAAGGGCACTTACTACAATGAGAAGGCGATGTCTAGTTCTGAAGACACTGTTTTGTGGCAGCATTCTTGTATTATGCAGTATTTTTAGGTATAGCACTATAGTTATAAACTGCTAGAGCTCAGGTAGGGATTTTTTTGTCCTAGGCAGTATGACTTGAGGGGAGAAAAATAGTGCTATTATAAAAAACATTACTATTGTGGTAAGTAGGGTGGCCATGGGCACAGCATAAGTGCCCGAATAAGTGGACACATAGCGTTGTGTCACTGCACATGAGGACTGTGCAGATCTGTTGTAATTTTGCAGTGGAATTTTATTTGCAGAATGTTGTTATTTCTGATTAACTAAACAGCCTTGACATTTGGAAAGGAAGTATGTAATATTTGAAGTGGATTTCTAGTTAGCTGAAATCTAGTGTCTTGTGTTGGGGGATGAAAGACCTTCGTGCTTATCCCAAGGATTCAAAAGTTCAGAGGAAACAAGCCAGCTACAGTCACCCTTTTTGTGAAAGCATGGTTAATTTTGGCTTGAAATTGCTTTTCTTTGTGATATAGTATAGGCTGCCAAGGGGAAAAAAGAAGAAGTTCTGTTGTGCTTTATGTGCAGTATAATTTGCCTATTTGAAATATACTGTTTGCTGTTGGTCACTAAAATACCTAAACTTGTTACTGAAACATGGGAAAGAGCAGCATTTTGAAATCTAAGAGTTATAATATGCATTTTTTAATGTGTGGAGAGGATATTACAAGTGTTTGCTTCCACAAGTGTTACTTCTCTCTAGCTTGTTAGTTATTGTACAAATCAATTAAAAGTAACTTTCCAGATTGAAATTACATGCGCAAAATCAGAGTATATTCACTATTCTACATTGTGCTGCTGCTGCTCTATTTTAATTACACTTTATCTCCTACAAGCACTCATTTTAGTTGCTCTTTCTGGGCGTACATGTTTTTCATTGTGATCTAAAGGGATCTAGAAAACTCAGAAACTGGTAAAAGTGGGGACAGACTCTAAAGCTTCCTTTCAGTTTCCCCCCTCTAGTCCCCTTCCACAGTTCCTGTGGTTCTCTACCTGCATCTTCTAAGTTATTTCATTTCTCAGTTACAGCATAAGTGAGAGATGCTCACAGGGAAGGGAAGCTGACTCTGCTTCAACTACTGTTAAATGCATAAAAGTAACTGAGAAAATCTTCTGTATTGGAGAAAAAGATTTTTTTTTTTCTGTGTTATGTTCTTAATACTAGCATTTACCTTACTCTTTCAAAGCTCTCAGCCAAAGTTTTGGTGAAATGTTTTATTCCTCTTCTTTTATGCTTGCCTACAAAATGGTTTTAATGAAGGTTTTCTTGCATGATCAAAAATACTATTTGGACGTCTAATGTGTGTAGCTACTTAAATTTAAGATTTTAACAATTTTTTAAGCTGGAAGGGATCTATGCCTCATGCAGGTGCGCTGCAACACAGTACAGTCTTGAGAACAGACTGGTAACCAGACAGTGGTTTCATAATGCAAACAAACATTTCCTGGATGCCAGTCTTGAACTCTGAAAGTAATTTATGTTCTTTAGTCAAATCTGAATCAGTGTTTCAGATGACAAGCTATTAACTGAACGTGTTACCCTTGGCTTTCTACTGTAAATGTTCCAGATAAAAATTCTGACCTGTGCAGGACTGCTGTCTGTAAACACTTACTTTGTGCTATTTCTAAATTATGCAAATAGCCAGGAACGTGCTGAATATATCTTCCATTTTAGTTCCTCTCTCCTTCAATGATTCTCCATCTAGTAATGATGTTTTGTGATGTTCCCTTCCTCTTCCATGCTAGTTCAGTGTTTATCCACCATCTGCTAAATGAATACCACAGCCTGGGCCTACTGGGGCTTAAGTTTAGTGAGTTGGTGTGCATACAGAAAGCTCAGTCTTACCTTGGAGCTATGTTTCCTCCCAGTATCCTAAGAGAGATTTCTATGTCCTTGAATAGCTTCATGTCTAAACCACTCAAGTAATGTTGCAACTCCCAGACTGATTTGATATGCAGTTTTTTTCTTCAGGCTTAAGGAGGATGTTGGTCTATGTGGTTTTGAAGTCAGTGACCTGCTTATGATTGCAAAGGATATTGCAAAATTAAGATACTGTATTGGTACAAAGATGCATCAGCCACCTCTGAAAAATCCTATTGTTCATAACTTTCGGGAGTAAAAAATTCAGAAATGAAATTTTTATGTAGACAGATTACCTGGACAAACTGTTCACTAGGACTTAAAAACTCTGTGCATGTCAAGTGACTAGTCTCGGGTAAAACTGAAAATGAAAATACATTCACAAAGATGGCGAGGGAAGGAAAACCTATGAATGAAAAAGGATGAGGTAAAGTATAAAATATGCTTAAACTAATATGATGTTTCTTTTAGTACCTCCTCTTGTGCCATACGTGCTCTTGTGCCTTATGCTGTGCTGCAGGGAAAGTGCATTTGGCCAATTCTCTTTGTAGTCTTCATGAAGGCAGAGAGGCACGCTTGTCCCATTGAGAGTTGAAAACAGCCGCAGTAGCGTTCCCTGGCTGCAGGGCACAGGCCACACGTTCCACGTGAAATGTCTGCTGGGCTGTTACTGGTGGGGATCGTGGGCAGAACCTGGGGCCGCTTTGAAAAGCGGATGCTCTCCTGAATGGATTAAAATACATTCACATTTCAAGTAAGATGTCTAACAAATGTGAATATAAATCAGCTAGGGAACCTACTGATTCCTGTCATGTTTGTCAGTGTTAGGAAGTTAAGCCCATGTAAGTTCATTACAAGTTCAAGTGCCGTTCAGCAAACTAGATAGGTATATTATTACAGTTCAGCTGTACTCTTCACCTCATGAATAGTAGTTTTGGGGGAAAAAAAAAAAAGAAGAGGAATTAGTTTAAATTGGAAAAAATTGTATATACTTGGTCGTCGACTATAGAGTTTTGTCTCGGATTCATAGTCTGCAAGTCTTGTTTCTGTTTTTATGCAATTTGAAATGCTGTATTGACAGAGAAGAGGTGTCTGGAAGGTGAGAATTCTTCCATATAATCAGTGTAATTTCATGGTTTAGCTTTCTTGGAATGTTATTCCCAAAACCTTTTATAATAAATGTGGTCACTTGCCTGTTCCATTACAGCTATTATTTGTATAGGTGCTGATGTTTCACTATGGTCTCAAAGATCAGACTTAGCATATCTAGAACCTTGAAGTTCTGGTTGTTTGGTTTATTTTCCACAGATATAAAGGCTTACTTATACCATTAGTAGTTCAAGTTCTCTTCCATTCTTTGCCTTTTTCTGTGACCTAGAGGCTGTTGTGTGAGTCTCAATTGGAGTTATATTTCTATGTGTTGTTGCATTCCCTGTGAAGTAGAACATCTCAAAGTTAGTCATAAATGTAGTAACAATAAACTTTGTTTCCAGAAGGCCCTGGTGCATTTCCTGTGGAGTATCTGAATAGACTTAGGCGTTGCTCCTAGGTACAGTAAAAAAAAATTTCTTACTTTTACCTTATTGTATTTTTAGCCAAAACCTAGACTTGATGTTACCTGAACCCAGTCAACTGAGGAGAGTGATGAGGCTGATACTTAGTTTGTCCTGAACCCTTCTTTATAGTATGTGGTTTTGCTTATAATACATTGTAGTTTGTGGAGCTATGAGTTTAGCCAGTATGGATTAGTCAAGTTATATTTCCTTTTTCAAACCAAAGCTGCTTTAAAAAGCTGCACTACAGATACGCTTTTGGTAATGAATGAACTACAAGAAGAGGCTGGAAACTTAAAACTGTGACCACATAATTTCTCGCATGTTAGATGATGTCAAAAGCAGTTTTACCTGCAGACAGACTTAACAGCGGAGGAGTAAATTCATGTGTAGTAGCTGTCTTTAAAGTGTCTGTGCTTTCAGTCCAAGAGACAGATGCAAAATCTGTTGTTTTGAAGGAATATTTTATGTGTAGTGTATGATACACATGAAGTTTGAGGTCATTATGGTTATTTCTAAATCTAGGTGAAATGGGAGGAAATAGGTGAATTTGAGTAAACCTCATTGAGTTGTTGGACACTGACTCATGAATGAGGATGACTTACTGAGGAGGGATGTCGTTCTTATCGCTGCTTGCTTAGCATCTCTGGAACCTCTTGCATGCTACATACTGATACATTGGAGGATCCTTGGGTTGGTTTCTATTTCATCTTATAGTTTTGTGGGTGAAGTTTGAATGCTTCAGTTGATGTTTCATAACCAGTGGAATTACCCCTGTGGCAGGGATGGAGCCTTTCAAAAGGGGTAAGGTAGATGTCTGGGGTTAGGGAACTCCTGCAGTTACAGGAAAAAGCGGCCTCCCCTTGTGAATGAGAGACCTTATCTGTGCAGTGTTTGGACTTCGTAGGGTTTGCTTTGGAGATTCAATTCTGTAGATTTGGTTTCTGGTCTTTGGCTCGTGAAAATTTTTTGTGGTGTACGTTAACTTCATGCTATTTGCTATATTGGGACAACCAGGAACAAGAATCTGGTGTTGCTGTGAAAACCAAAGTATGTTTTAAATGTCTTTAGGAAGTAAGCTATCTACTTTTCTATGATATACTTTCAAAACCAGAAAACCTTGTAAGGTTTGTACCCTTCTTTGGTTTAAATAATTGCTCAGTGGTACTTTTAGTCAAGGAAAAGTCTACATCCTTAATTTCTATTTCTGAATGGAGGACCTCCTACCTCTTTAAGATAGTTTTGGTGTTATTGTGACCCTCCTTGGCAGAAGAGCTGCATAGGCTCCTTCACAATCAGTAAGTGCTATTCCTCGATAAATCTCAGAAGAGGAGGTTTCCTCCCTCAGGGATTCTCTGTACCCCAGTGTGTTAACTCGTGAGTGGATGCTGAAAGTATGTATTCTTCTTTGAAATGTATGTGCTCAGCACACCCCCCCCCCTTTTTTTTTTTTTTGTGAGGCAAGTGGGTAGCTGATTAGAAACTTCCTAAGATGTTAACGTAGTTTTAGTTTTTCCTGTTACAATCCCGTATATGATATAGCAAAGTGGTGTATAGCCTGGGTCTTGATATCATGTATTAGCAACTTTTCTTTAAGCTCATAAATTACAGGAGAGATTAAAATAGAATTTCCTGGAGAAGAGTATCTTGTCAGCTGAATTTGATCAACCCCATTTTGGTAGAGCACAAATTCTATTTGTATTTGTAGTTACCTAGCAGGAGAGAGAGAGAAACTGTTACTTAAAGATGAAGTGTAACAATGTGATCCTGAGATTTGGCAATGGTTTGGTGGTAAATTGCATATGGAAGTATGCAACCAATATTTACCTTTTGGAATGGCAACAGAAATAGTTTTGGAGTACTCTTTCAATACTTACTTAATATTTAATGTTCCAAAAGCTATTACTTAAGTACTTTCCAGAGTTGGTAGCTTGTTAATGGAAAATCTTTTTCTATTAAAATTTGAAGTATAAAATCCTGTTCTAATTTTTTAGCTATCTTGATGCAGATGGAAAAGTCTTGCTAGTATAGAGTAAATGTGACATCTTGAATTGATGGCTGTAACGCTCCTTGACTTCTGTCACTTCTGTAATTGGCTAAATTAAAGTATACCATGCTTCCATGTCATGTAGAATATGTCAGACACTGTATAGCATAATTGTGAGTTAATGCTTTGGACATTCAGAAATAAGACAATATTGTAAGCTAGTGGAAATTTCAGGGTGGGAGAAGGGTCAAATTCAGATTTTGGGCTTTTCTTAGCATCTTTTTCCAAATACCCCCATTGCTGTATTTATAGCTTGATTCATATGATGTTAATAATCAATGGAGAGAATGTTATTTAGTGTTCCTAGTAAAACACAGCCTTAGAGATGTTAATTTTTTTACTGTATTTCTAGCAGGGATAGAAATAGCAATTTTTACGTCAATAACTTTGCGAGTAGAGGGAGTGCAACTATGTGAGATTAAAGTTCTCAGGAATTTATGGTATATTTTAAATGTCTGTCACAGAAGAAGAAAAGGCATTTGCACATGTGGAATTGTCATGGAAAATTCAGCAGTTAATTGTTCTCAACTTGGAGAAAATATGTTCATTGTTTCTATTCAGTGTCATAGCGTATGCCCATGTACTTTGACTACAAGGTTCAGAGTATTCTGCAACATGAACTGAGTAGAAAAAGATTAAAGAAGGTGTGGAAGAGGTCCTGAGCTTTTGAGGATGATGTCTGTGTTCTGCAAGAATGGGAAGCACAGTATTCTGGAACGTATTTAAATAGCTGTTACTTAAATTGTCTTTAATTTCAGTGTTGACTTGTTAACGTTTTTTGCTTGTAACTTCCGAAGAATCTTTCATCTTTTGGGGGGTATGCCTCATATTTTCATACTTACAAGCACACCTGTAAGCTTGGATATTGTAGCTGGAATACACTTCCTTCAATTCTTGTTTTAAAGCACAAAATTATCTTAAATCTGCTCGGGCATCAACTGTCTGGTAGGTTCTTGAATGAAAACCCTGTATCTTTTAGGATTGGCCGATCTAATGATCCTGTAGCTAATTTTCTCACTTACCATCCCATCCCCCAGTGCTTTGCAGGTCTTTGTATAGGGTTGACATAGATAAGTTTGAACCCAAACTTTTCTTTGTCACTAAATTTTGTCATTGCTTTTCTTAATAACTGTCATATGACTATGCTGATAATAGGACATTAAGGCAGTCCCTGAAGGACTGATAACTGCCCTTGAAGTGCCTAGTGCTTTGTTAGTTGAGACTTCTAGAGTGCTGAGTCAGACCTAGCTTGTAAAGGTACCATTAATGTTCTGACCATTGGAGTTCTAGATGGTAAGTAATACTTAGCCTTTTACTGTGTCTATTAGTTTGAATAAACAACTTTTTATATGGAGGTTGGACCCATTAATTTATTTTTAGAAATCTGTCAGAAATGTTCATGTTCATATTTTCTTGTGTGTGGCATATCCCCAGGATGCAAAGTTGATGTTTTTGCTTGAGTGTTTGAACAGATTTATTATTATCTGACAAAATAAAAATACTACTAGGAAGATTTGTTTTGCAAATCTAGCAGTATACTTGAAGGGCTTTACTTATGTGACTCTCAACATCGTAAATTTGTGTTAGTGTATGTGAGTTGAAGTGTTTTGTCTTGAAGCTACAGACACAGGTCTGTAATTCATGAAATCTAGTTATTGTGTTTTAATAGGTTGGTCCTTAAATACAGTCTGTGTTGGTTTGGTTTTTTCCATGACATTGTTTCATTACCTTTTTTAAAATGAAACAGAAAGAATTATTCACAAGTATTGTTATCACACTTTGGATGAAGCCTTTCTAACCACTGCTGAAACAATCCCTTCACTCTTCATTTTCTTGCCAGAGTAAACTTTGAATAAATATCCCTGAATTAATTTTGTGATTCATTATAGATCGCCTGCATAAGGCAGAGCCTTCCTTGTTCTGCCATAGGTTAGCTAAATCAGAGCTCAATTTATGAAGGCTGCTGATTTAAAAACAAAATCCCCCAACTCAGTTTAAGCCTTATATGACTGTAAGCTAATTCTCTGCACTCTTTATATCACACTTAGTTTGCTCAAAAACAAGATGAGGAAAATTCCCAAAAGGATGTGAAATTTAATTAGCAAATGTTGGTTAAGTACTTCAAGATGTCATGAAAATTACTCTAAATTCAAAAGTGTTAGCTTGTTTCTTATATGTGAAGAAAAATTGAGTCTACCCATGAGACTGGTCTTTTATCCCTGGAGGTGAATGTAAGAGTAAGCGCCAGGGTATTCCAGCAATTGGGGCTGTGGTTCCACAAACAGCGAGTAGGTGACACTGCTGTCTGTCTGGCCTCTTGACCCCTTCCCTTCTGCTGGCGTAAACATTCGTGTGGCCATGCATTGAATGGTTTTGGGGAACTGGCCTGCTAAAAATAGTCACAGCTTTTAAACCTGCTGTATTTTCCCAAGTGAAGAACTGCTTTTTTCGGGCAGTGCTAGCTTTTGCCTGCTTAAAGTGCCGCAAGACTTGAGTCTTATTTCTGATTCAGTCATTGACTATTTCCTGGGTAGTCTTTGATAGATTTCTTAACCTTTCTGTGACTCATTTTCCCATGTGTCTACTGAAGATAGTATGTACTTCTGCTTCTTTCTGAAGCATTTTGAGATCTGGAGATCAAGAGATATTGTTCAAATTAGTATTGCCTCATAGAAATCAAATCTGAAATTACACTATGACTGTTGCCATTATAATATCCAGTTCTAAATTATTTGTGACTTACTCAAAATTCTCCGCATATGACAAATGAAAGCGCAAACAGTAGCTTTTAAGGGGAAGTCTGAATTGGATCTGTTCAGTAGTTTGAGCTGGCCAAAGAGAAAAATATCATCATACCTCTAGAAATAAACATTGTTAAATCATTTCCTTGTCGAGAAGCTCAAATTAATACAGGGCCTGAAACTGTTACTCTTGTCACTGTTTTTTCTCAGCTAGGTATCTTCAGACTTAACAGTTTCTTTTTTGTCTCTTTGCGCCTACCTCTTCTGTAATTTTAATTTAAAAAAAAAATATTATCTATTTGACACTGCTGGGTTTCCCCATCCCATATATGTCTTACCACAGAGTCTGGGAATGTCAGTGAAGTGGAATGTCACTATAGCAGAATGGACTGGGTTCTGCAGTACAAAACAAGAAATACTTCTTTCTGCCCCTTCTAATTGTCAGTATTCAGCGAGACACACAATTTGCCAGCCTGGTTGGCAGCTGTATGAAACTATTCACGACTTAACTTTATCTTTGTGAGACATTTAAGGCAGAATTCCAAAGTCTGTAACAGCTCTTGTAAATATTTATATGAAAAACCTCTGAAATTTGCAGAATAACATGAAAAGGTATGAAAATACTTGTCTGAAAAATAGAATCTTGCTGTCATTGACTGAGCAGAGTTGGAAAGCAGTTTCTTGTATTGTAATTTGTCAAGGGTGCTGAAAATGAAGATGAGCAGCCTCTGTTCTAGCAGCAAGGAGGAAACCAGTGGAAGGATTGGAGAGGCAGAGAATTAATAGTGAGGAGCTTTAATGGAGGATTGTGATGGGATTTGAGTAGAGCAAGATGAAGTTTGTCATGACTAATGGAAGGATACAGCAGTGAGGAAAGCCCGGATGAGGTTGTTTACAGTCTACACACACAGTTACAATTTTATGCAAAAAGGCTGCCGTATTTAAACATAATCTGAACGTATGGAACTTGGAGACATTACAGCAGGAAACTGTCATTGCCCTCACTGACCAAGAAATAGATTGATGAAGAACAATCTGTCTCTGCTGGATAGACGGAAGCAGATGCTGAAGAGAGAGGCAGATGCTTTTAGATGGAAGGTCATAAGGTTACCTGCAGAGAAATAAGAGTTGAAGTCAAGTACTTACATCCATAATTGCAGAATTAAGGTAGTAAGACAGGGAGAGAGGAGCAGAATATTGGTGGTAATTCCATTGGCAAATATTGGCAAAAACTCCTCCCCCCCAGTATGGCAGAGAGTGTAAACAAGCTCATACTATAGGAGACTGGGAGATAAGATGGAGTCTGCAGGGCATGTAGAGAGGTCAAATTAGGAGAGCGTGCAGGCACATGTAAATGTCTGTAACAAGAAAAGGAGGCTTAGAGGGAGGGAATATTGTACTTCAATGTAATTTTACGTGTTGTACTACAATGTTGATTTTGTCTTGAAAGAAATGAGATCCTACACAGAATCCCCATCCTTTAGTTCCCTCCCCACATTGTAATTGCCAATATGTAACCATGTATTTTCCTCTACTGTTACCACCCTTATTTCTTCTTGCTCTTGTGTCAGTTCCCTCAGGAGGAAGAAGAATGCATCTCCTCCATTGATAACTTCATT
>VYZV01035940.1:0-11433 GCA_013401275.1 Pandion haliaetus | reverse complement strand
ACATCAGCTGCATAGACAGCAGGGAGGCAACTATCTGAAGAAGCCAGTGGGGAGCAACTACGAAAACTGACTGTACAACTGAAGGAGAAAGATACCTCCTCATAAATCTCCCTGACAAATAAAAGCAACAACCTGTCACTCAGCCCAGACCCTAATTTTTTTTTTTTTTTTTTTTTTTTGTGTCTTGCAGGNTGGAGTCCTAGATGTAGTACCTACATTTAACATCCTTATTCAGTTCTGTAATAGTCCATATAGACCCAGAGCAGTCAGGGAAGATAGCAACACCTTTCATGTTTCCCTGACAGCCCTCTTTCATTTCAAAATAACAGTTTTGGAATGGTTCACGTATCCCACCTATGTCTGAACCCATTCAAACCTCACAGGGAGAAGAGAGCGAGCTTCTGACAGACATAATTACAGTCCCTAGGTGGATGGAATTTCACAAATTCAACATCCACATAAAGTATCTGCAGGCTGCATGGATGTGCCAAAACCCTCATCTGTCTTCCCAGATATCAAAGGGCTTGCTTAACAAGAATATTATCCCTGAAGTTCAGTTTTATAGGAGTTACATCATTCACAGAGGTATTGCAGCAATAGAGAAACGGGGGCGGGGGGTGGAGGAAGGCCCCTTCTCTGTCTCAGCATAGTTGCTTTGCCACTTTTAGTACAAGGAGTAATATCATGTGCTAAAATAAACCATGCCTTACATCACCACAGAAATTATTGTTGCCATCATTGCGTGTGAGCAGGTCCCACCTTAACATTGATTCCAAGCACTGAGACAAAACTCCATGTAAATTTGAAAATAGTTGATAAAGTTAGTTTTTGATCCAATAACCTGCTCTTTGCTCATTCTCTGACTGGTGGTTCATTCTTCATGCATATAGACACAAAAATATACTCACATGTATAGGCTCAGACATAAAAGTCGCAAATGACACAAGGAAGAAAAAAGGTCTTTAAATGGTAAGAGCATTTTAGCAAACTTTACAAGAAGCGCAAATGTGCACTGATTATAAATATTCACTGAACAGGGCAGAATAATAAATTTGATATGCCTACCAAGGATTGTATATTTTCAGCTGATTTTATTTTTTCTGGAAGGCTTTATAATGCATTTATGAAGATATGCTTACAGGCAGGATTAAATCTCTCCTGTTTGCACAACTATAATGCAAAATATGCAAATATTGTAGTAAATTAAAGCAGTTGTTGGCTTTTCTCTTCCAAGGAAACTTGATTCTGAAGGATTTTTCCCTTCTGTTGTTTAGCTTATCAAACTCAAAAAACCCACCTTATCCCATAGCTTCTATACTCTAAAACCATCTTTTCTCATGCACCACCTTCCAGAGAAGCTATCATGTATTTTGTCTGGGAAAAGACTGCAGGACTTGTCCTACTCTGGAGTGACAAGCACACAGTATGAGCAAGCCAGGGCTTGTACTGAGACAACAAGAAATAAACCAACTTACATTTAGACATTTTTACAGATACTGATCACCAGAAAGAGCATTTACTGTATTAAATTGAAATCCATGAATAATTCACCAGTTTCAGCCTGATGACAAAACCAGAAGTGCCAGAGTATTTGATGATCAATAATTATTTCTGAAATTTTAGGAAGCATCGCATCTTATAAGTGAACAATTTAATTAAACACTAGATTTGATAGTTTAATTGCACACACTGTATCAATTTCTTTTCCTTTTGAATTTTGTGGAGGTGCTAAAAATAGTTCCTCGCTTTTTGAACAAATGCATTTCTCACCATGAATTACAAAACTGGTTCTCTAATAAGATTTTCAAATATCACATTTTGTGCTACACTTCCACTCTCATTGAACTGTTAATCGCCTTCAAATAGTAAGGTTACTGGAAACCGTAACTCTGGGGTCACTGAAGTCACATTTGAATCTCATCTGTTGCTGAGGTTTATAGCAAGTGACAGTGCTAAAACTGAATTTGATTTTGCTGTGACCTTATGTCCAGTGCTGTGGTACTCCAAAAATAGATAAAATTTCCAGCAGTCAGAGCCACAACACATGTCCAAGTTGCCAGTCTTGGAAACATTCTTCAAAAATTAAGCAGATCCATATATTTACCTAAAGAGCTTTTCTGTGGGAACAGTTACTTTCTAAAACATCTTTTAAAATGTGGTATTATTAGTTTTCACACTGAGCAAATCTCACAAAGTGCCAATCAAATTTATTCACTGACAGTGTTTTCCTAGGTCTGCTGGCTTTGTGCCATCAGCTTGGGATGCGGAAATCCAGCTTGTTTTTTTCCAAGCATGATAAATAAAAAGGGACTTTATCGGGTCCTCGCTCTGTGTCAGAGCAGCAACCTTCTACACTGTGGATTCCAACAGCTTCTGGGTTTTAAATATACCCAAGGATGAGGATACTGGTGTTTCTCCTGAAACACTGTGGGACAGTTGCTGATCTCTCTCACTGTGAAGCCTTTTTCTTGCTACTTGCTCCAGTTTTCTTTTTCTTCCACTACTCCAAGTTACAGGAAACTTTCCTGTGCTGCCGTGAAGAATGCTTCTTCCTTCCAAAACCACTAAAGTTTCCATACACAGGTATATGCTCCCCCACATCATCCTCACACCTCAAACCCTGCCCATCAGACATCAATATATTGGGTCTTTAAATCTTCTCTCCTAAGTGACTATCCCAGAATCTTTGCTTGTGCACTCTTTAAACCCAGTTTCTTTGCACCATTTTCAACAGGAAGCACCAGTTTCCTGCAATTCTAGATCCCTAGTCAAAACCAGCTGAATTTTACAAAACACCGACTTCAGCAGGCTTTCATGGTGCGCAACTACCAATTCTGTCTTTACAGTCCAGTGCTTTTGAACATATGTAACCCTGGACTGTACAGATCTTTTGAAGAAATTTTTCATAAAAAGCTTGTCACTCACTGCCATCTCCTTTCATGGCTAGGTTAAATTTGCAATAACTTTTAGTTAAGAACCAGCATTAGCCTGTTACAGAGCCTTGCTGAAAACTTCTCAACCAGATCCATAGCTTTTACTGAAACAACCAGAAATAAAAAGTCAGTTCACACTTGTACGTGCATCTAATTCCATTGCATCTCTGTGCATAGTAGCTGAGGTGCTAGGGCAGCCCTGAGCCCTTTTTAACTTACTATGTACTGTAATCACCCTTGGAGCTAGGCAAAGATTAAATCTTTACAGAGGATCTGAGACACCTTTTTTATTAATCAAATGGGCAAATCATAAAATGCTTCTTGAAGTAAATAATGCCAGCTCTAAGCTGCAAAGAAACCCTAGAAGTCATGGAAACCCTTTAACAGAGCCTTTTCAGGCTAAAAAAATATCCTAGTCTGGTCTCAGCTTCCATGAGTACAGCAGCACCTATGGTTCATTTTCTTT
The DNA here is from genome assembly GCA_013401275.1 of Pandion haliaetus. NCBI lineage: Eukaryota > Metazoa > Chordata > Aves > Accipitriformes > Pandionidae > Pandion > Pandion haliaetus. Next base: position 8,034 of record VYZV01035940.1, on the reverse strand, counting down.
CTGCCATGAGAGTTCATGTAAATTATGTCTTGTGTGATCCTGAAACCAAGTTGATGTACTGTAAACGATTATTTCTGTCCTGGTAGAAATAATTTCTTATAGCTGCAGTGACACATACTATCCCCACTGCAAGAAAGCTGTGGTGATTGATATGAAATCAACCCTCATCACTAGATATCTTGATGCTGAAACAGCAGACTGAAGATACAAAAAAAAAAAATTATTCAGAGGGTTTTGCTATGTATATTCCACATTATCGTTCAAACTCCAATCATTTTTTTTTAAGATTTTAGTTTTTCTCAGTTAATTTTGCTCTGATCATTCTCATAGAGTTTCTTTGTCCACTTTCTTAAAGTGTTCTGCCTCTGCAGCCCTTACTGACAAGACTGTTCTCGAAAGCACAGGTTATTACGGAGCAGTCGTAAAACAAGAATTATAAATGCACACATTTGCCCCAAGAGCCTCCTGTGTGCAAGGCTGGGAAGAGCCCCAATTTGAAGGGCAAGGACTACAGGGCCATGTGGTGAATATCATTTCGTATAGCTCAGAGTGGGTAGGCTATGCCAATTAATAGTAGTAGGTGTGTTTCGTCCTCTTAGCTCCCAAGGTAAATCCTGCCTGCAGTCAGCATTATGTTCATATGGTCTCAGCAGACATTTGATCTGTCTAATCAAAAGAATCCATTTTCTGCTACCCGAAGAAGGATTAATGCAGTATACTCCAGGAAAAAAAATGCAACTGTTTTAAACAAACACTGTCAAATCATACTTAAATAATTATGGCTCCTGGGGCACTTGTTCATGTACACAAAAGAAGAGTTCAATCAGTTTAACATGTAATACCTTACAGATAGAAAAAAAGGAACTGACAACCCTGAATTTTGAATAATTTTGTTGGGTTCATTGTTCAGTCCATGGTTACAGATTATAAGAACATAGTTAGGAATATCTTTTTAGAAGTTTCGGTGGGCACATTTCATTTTTAACTGCTAGAGATCACTTAAATTTATCTGGTCATCACTATCTAATCTCGCTTAATGCCTCTGCTCTCTAGCTCATGGATTTCAAGATGACATTTGGAATACTCATCAGTGTTCTGCAAGATAAGGTTTAACTTAAGGCTTGTGACACCTGTACATATTTCTTAGTCATGACTCAGTTATCCCAGTACAAGTAGGTTCCATTAGCAATGTGTGACACAGCAGAGAAGTCAAGTCAGCAACTGGGGAATACTACAATTAATAACTGAATCCATATTCAGTGTCAGAATTACAACATATGAAGGGAACTATTAAAACTGCTCAGCTAACACCTGAGAAACAGCCTATCATTCTGGATGATGCTTCAGAGGTATTGCTCCATATGCTTGTATCATGCCACCAGTATATTACTGTAAGTCTTTCTTGGCAGACCTTCCAAAGAGTATAGTATGTCCTACATGACCAGACAGATAAACATCGTCTCACAAACCTTATTAAGCAAAGCCACAAGAACACTCCCTATCAGACTGAGTTTTATCACAAAGCAAGATTTTAAAATTCCTGTGAATTTTTTGCCTTCAGCTGTTGTTCATTTTTTTCTTATAGCACTATGTACCAACCAGCTAAACCAATAACCCGCCCTTACTTCCATGCCTGGAACAACCACAGTCCTACAAGCATTGCAGAAATTAGGCTTTGGCCTCCATTAGAACAAGGCAGAGAATCTAACATATCAGCAAGCACCAGAAAATTGCTAATGTTATTTAACACATGGGTTATTCTATTTAGCAACTGTCTGAACACCTTAAAACAGCACATTACAATTATGTTAGTCTTTGCTTTTCAGCTATTTCCTTTAAAAAATTATTCTAATGACAATTCTCCAGCTGTAAGGCATTTGCCCTAAGTGCACTAGCAGAAACTTCTTTTGCTTGAGTTACAGGACAAGTCACACTAATTGCCGGGATAAGATGTGATCTCCATCGGAAAATGACCTGGACTGCCACCCAACGGGTTCAACAAAGTCACTATGGCATAGCTAACAAGAAGGCTGGACAGCAGAGACCAGATGCCAGGCTATGACGATGAAGACGGGGAAAGCAGGCCAACTCAGTTTACCCATCTCAACAGCTTCCCATAATACAGCCATTTTGGCATCTCCCAGTTGTTCCCACCACAGTTCCTGTTAAAACCATTCTGCAGGGTGTCTGTAGTGTACCAGGAGAGCAGTGGGCCTATGCAGGGCAAACGATACTCTGCAAGACATTTGTGATGTCACCATCATTCTCCTGAGTACACAAGGGAGAGACAGCACTTGTCTATTATATACATAACAATTTCTAACTAAACCTCAGCAACAGTTCCTGCAACAAGGTCAAGCAACTTCTACAGCTAGAAGGCTTTTCCTTTGCTGCACTTCAAAGTTAACACTTGTCAAAAAGAAAAAGGGAGCAGAAGTCTTTCCTGATGGCATGTCTCAGGAAAACTTGAATATGGGGATCACTATCTTTGTCTCTGTAGTAAGAGCCTCCAACTTTTTAGCATTGATTTGCAGTTGCTTGTTGTCTGGGCCTATCCAAAAGAGCTTTCTAGCACCATGTTGTAAGTGTGTTCTGGATGCTCCACAAAATAAATAAATGTGGTTATTTGGTTGAATATCACCTTAAGACATACTCATTCTTGAACACATATAGTTAAACCCATGGAACAATTTGATTCTTTTAATCTGTTCAAACCCTAACTGATCTGCTGGGTTTTTTCTTTTTTACATCCTTTGTGCTTTTGTGTTTCCTTTGTTAGTATTATAATAGCAGCTCATTAACAGAAATCTAACTCACTGATTATTTCTTTTATAACTAGCTTGTAGCTACTGTTTTCCATTTTGGATGATACCTACTTCTTACATTTTGGAATTACTGCCACTTATTTAGCACCTCTGTATGAACCAGCTCTTCCCATGTCCACTCATGCATACTGACAATAGCACACAGGGCTTCCTTCTGCAGCATGGTAAAGATAACCAGAAGTAAGGCACATGGCTCTTCACTAGGGTTTTCTACATCATAGAAAACAGGGTGTTCCTCTCAGGAGCAGCCATGAAGAGTGAAGAAGTTCTGTCTGCAGCCCTCATCTGAATTGGCCTTAGTGCCAACCATGGAAGGACTAAGAAATTATCTAAGGACACAGTGGTGAGTTGCCCTACAAACTACAGGAGCAGCAGAGTCCCACTCTTCTGCTCCTGCCCTGGCACAACCACACCCTGCTGGAATTTCTGGTCAGTCTGGCCCCAAAGGAGACATTGCTCAACCTTAATTAGGTACTGTGTCTGCTTTAGGGATGTTAATGATTTGAACTATGAATATTGCTACCATAAAAACCCAGTGTATTATGATATACGTGAATTTAAGTGAAGCACTAAGAGACCTTGAAAAAACAAAAGGTAAATTAAAGTCACCTTTCTTTTTTCCACAGCTTCTGTATAATAAGAAAATATTTTTTCTATGGAACTTGAGTTTGCTTTTGTCTTCACTGAACAATTCTCAAATGGCCCTTAAAAACTCACTGTACTTATACTGGTCTTGAAAAGATCACAGTACTGAGGTCAATGTGTCCAGTTCTGCTATAAAGCAATTGTGGAAGTGAACTTCGCACACCAAGGGTGGAAGTGATGGGTAGTTAGTGCATCCAGTTTAACTGGAGAAGGTGTGAAGCAGAACTCAGCGTTTGTCCACTGTAGATGGAACAAAAGACTTCTGAGGCCACCCGTTCAAGGTTCTTCAGTCCTCAGTATTTGTGCCAATTTTGGGTACTCAGCACCGTGTAAGTGGAGACTCAGCTGTCTTCCCCTGTTCAATGCATAATTAAATGTGTCGTAAACACATTTTAGGAGTTTTGTTTTGCTTTTTATCAGAAACTCCAGCATTACTATTCATCAAGTAAGTCAGTCAAAATCCCAGGTTTCAGCCAACACACAGTTATTACGAGTAACAGATCCTCTCTACCTGCCCTGGATTTTTATATATCATCCATTATGGCACTGTCTAAATACTGGCTATGGAATTCAGACAAATCATCAGCAGATCTCCACACTGCTGTTATGGTGCACCAAGAAAGGGGGAGTTGGGAGCCACTCTGTCTCAGCAGAAAAACAGCCTCCTGGTCTGAAGGGAATAAATCTATTACTGCAGTCTGCTTCCCTCTTTGAGACAAGAGTCTGGAGAAAACACATTAAGCATGGAGGTTTTTTGCTGTGTTTTTTTGTTTAGTTTTTGGGGGGGTTGTTTGGGTTTTGGTTTTTTTTAAAGACTGATAATAAATTCAAAGCTTCATGTTCCAAGGCTTAACCTATTAACTGACAGAAGCTAGGCACGTTGCATTGTGAGATTTCTCATGTATTTTCAATCCATCTGGTACTGTCCAATATTGAAAACAGGATATTGGACTAAATGGGCAATTAATCTAATCCAGTACAGCAATTCCTATATGTTTCTTTCCCTCTAAACATATGCCAATATAGAATTATAAACAGCGTTGGAATCATTTGAATTTGATGTACTGGAGGTCACTGAAGAGCACACAATTCTCTTTTCCTCCCTCTCCATTCCACAAAACACAGTGTGCTTTGTTTTCCCAGACTTAATTTCTATTTCATAAGTAATTCAGATTTTAGATAACTTGTTACTCAGAAAATACTCAAGTCTATGAGGTTTAGACTGGTCTTTTTAATAGTTAAAACCAGCATGGTAAAACCCCCTGATTTCAAGAGCAAGACACATAACTCAGATTTCAAGTAGTAATGCAATTCATCTTCAACAGAATAGCACATGGAAGCTCTGAAAACAAAGCTCCAAATTCTGACAATCATCCTAAAATATTTAACACTGAATCTCTTTGGAGATTTCTGTTAGAACTCAATAGAAAAGACCCATGGTCTGCTCGCAAAATAAATGCAAATCCTTAGAAGGCTGGATAACCACAATATGGCTCTAGGCATATCTTTGGTTCTTTCTTATTAGCAGCTCCTATGAGAATCACCATACTCCCTGGTGCTCAGGGAAAAGTCTTTAAATGGCTGCTTTTCCCAGTCTCTTCCAACACGCTTATTTTTTAGACACCACCTCTTTTCTCTTTCACATTTAACGCTTCCATTAACGACTAAGATCAAGAGTTCATGTTTTGGTGCATAAATCCAATCAGCTCACAGCTTGTGATTTTTATGTTGTTTTATAATTTACAAAAACTAAACAGCAAGCTAAAGAAATAAATTAACACTGTGCACTGTCAAGGTAAAGTCAGAAAGAGAATTATTTACAGTCTGTTCTTGAAAGGGATTAAGCTCACTTATGACTGAAGCCTACACCAGTGATACCAAGAGCAGACCCTCCACACTTCGGCATTCTCTTCACACTGAACACACACGCAAGACAGCAGCACTCTTGATCTCCCAACATACAATACATGCCTTAGTGTGCCAAATTAACATTTGGTTTGAAAATTGCCACGAGCTCCAAAAGGCAAAACCAAGAAACCCCAAATTTAGGTTCCTTCTCTCATTGACCTGAGACATCACTCAGTTTTCTTGTCTGCCCCGAGACTCTGATTTATGTCTTTGGGATCACCTTTCAGACATGTGTTTCACTCTACAGGTGCAATGAGCAGCACAATGACTTTATCCCAGCTGTGATCTCCAGGTAGGTGTTCAAAATGCAGTTTCAGGACAAAGCAATAAAGAGGTAAAGGGCATTTCTCGGCCCAAAGTTAAAAGCAAATTACTTTGATGGATTATGCTAACTCACACCAGTGAAGAGGCCAACTATGTTTTTCTTGGGGCAGGGGGTGCACCTTATATGCAATATTTATGTGACACTTACTACTCCTTACATGATTTCACTTCACCCACCTACATACCTTGCCCCAACTAGAGTGTCTAACAAAGCGCAACATGACATGTTAAAGTTCATCTCAGTCTTGTCCTTAGAGAAATGAAAAAAATATTCAGCCTTCCTTCATCAGCCATGTTTTCTTACTCTTTGTGTTGATTCCCATGGACTTTTCTGATCTCCTATTTTGTCACCTTCTTCTTAAAACACAGTCTTAAAAGGGATATTCCCCACTCTATGCTATATCACATCTTAACACAGTATGTGCTTCTCCAGTAGATCACTTAGAAACCATCCCTGCTGTGCCCAGCCAAGAAAAATATATCAGACTTGGACTTTTCAGCTGGAGTTCTTGAGAAATTAGATGTGCAAATCCTTTTCCCGTGATTGAACAGACAATAAAACTAACACTAACCCATAGGACACTGCTACAGGAATGGAACTTTTAATCAGATTTTTAGATTGCCTCTATTTGCATTAAAACATTGTTTCTTGGCTTGTATATCTTTGTATACGTTTGTGAGAGAGCTAGTCATCTCTGCAATAGTGAAGCAGCATGTCCGGTCAATCACACATTACTGATCCAAACACAAAAGGGTTTCATGCTTGTAACAGGGAAAATACACCAAATGCAAAGGTCAGAACCTAATAGAAGAGAAAAAAAATCGAGGAGAAAGAGAGGAATCATTCAAAAAGGAGTGTATGTAGTTACAAAAGAGATATTGCTCTTCTGTGAGACTGTATTATCAAGACATTTGTGAGTGTTCAAAGTGGCCAATTACTATTAAGAAAAGTAGTCTTGAAACTCTGAAGAGCTGATTAATTTTAGTAGGCTAGATTCTTTCTCTCAAAACTCCATAAATACATTTTTTATTATATACTATCCATCATGAGTTCACTTTAATGTTTTCCAGGCATTCAATGGTAAGGAAATTATGTGGCTCTTGTTACCCGTGAATCCCATTTAAGTGAATATCTGGCAGTTAGAGAAGTTTGCGCATAATTATTTTATACTATGAAGACCAAAAGATCTTATAGAGGCAACACTGGGACAGGCCAAAAAATCTATGTATTGTCTCCCTGGCAGATATTTAGGGAGACAGTATATGGAATAAGGCAACTACAGATGGTCCTTCTCATGGAACATTGTTCCCAGCTGCTGGGAACCAGTGTTTTAAAAATCATTACTCACAAAACCCCCAAAAGAATCAACATAGTTTTACTGGCAAACAGGTTTGTCTGCAAAAAACTGCCCTAGATGAAGCCAGGGTTGGAAGTGTGTTTATCAGATTGTCTTTTGACAAAACAGCATTTGTTTGCTTTTTTTTTTAAAACTGTCTTGCAATTATTTATATTCTTATTACCATGCCTGCAGATGATCTTTGGAATAAAAAAGTATCTTAAATGGTCTCCTTTCTTTAACTGTCTCCAGACAAATGAATATGAGGTGAGAGATGTGGGCAGCATCTTTCAAGAGAAAGAAATTGCTGTTGTAACTTATAACATGCAATTAGTCATGCAAAAATGAAATGTTCCAGAAATAGTCTATTTTATAAATGCTTCGTTGTGGAGAGTAGATGGTACTTCAAAATGCTGGTGGAGCAGTAAGTTCTTGTTTGTCAACATAACATTCCCATATGTAATTAAAAAATTGCGTGCAAGCTGACCACTTTATTTTGCTCCATTAGGTAAATGGACTGCTAGCATTAAGAATACCATGACAAAACATCTAATTTCAACTATGGAATGAAAAATAAATCCAGTCACTAAGTTACTTTCACTGCTTTTCTCTCTGACATATTTCATCTGTGCCCTTTAACCAAACTTAAACCTTTTCCCAAGACTTCCAGGAACAAATAAGTTTAAAAACAAAAAAAAGTACANAAAAAAAAAAAAGGTCAATTATCCAATTATCTTCATGTGTTTACTAGGGTAAACAAGAAGAACGAGCTTAATTGCATCTAAAAGATTCAGTCTGAGGTTAGGAAAATTTTCTACCACTAAAGTTGGTGACACACTAGAGTGATGCTGCCAAGAGAGATTGTATAATCTCTTATACTGTTCCTACATGTGCCTGAAGGTTTTTAACAGCTACAGAGGAGATCCATACTGTGTCACTGCAGAGCATTGGACTCAGCTACTTCTCAAAGTCCTTTCCAGCCTGACATATCTATT
>VYZV01035938.1:27873-42354 GCA_013401275.1 Pandion haliaetus | reverse complement strand
GGGGCGGCTCGCTCGGCCCCGGCTCCGTGGAAGCCCCCCCTGCCAGGACGGCGGGGTGGGTCGCTTGGTTCGGGTTTTGGTTCGGGTTTTTTGTTTCCCGCTCTCTTCCTGAGTAACGCGTGATGGGGATTCTCCCACTGACCGAGACGACTTCGGTTCACTCCAACGACAGCGTCACGCACTAGTCTCGCCTAGCTGATCGGCAAGGAGAACGGGGAATGTGTTCTCTTCGAAACTTTTAGAATTTTCCCCATTATTCCAACAGGCTGTAAATCACGGATAGAAAAAAAAAATGATTCAAAAAATATTTTCCTAGCAGAATCGGAAAACGTGGTTAAGATCAGCTGCAACAGTGAGACTAACAGTATCTTACGGTTTTTTACTTCATATAGGCACTGAAGTACTGTTTTGAGAACATCCTTTGTGTGTGAAACAGTTTGTAAGAAACAATGACAGATTTCCGCAAGTGCGACTTAAAAAAAAAACCTACAGAAAATTGATTTATACATCGAAGTTTTTCTTAATTAGCTCCTTTAATGTGTGCCTTGGGGCTTTGGGGCATTTCCTATCTGTGTATGTGTTGATAGTAAGTATCTAAAAATTGCGTTTGGTTAAAATCAGCTCGGACTGAAAGAAAAGAAATTACTGAGAATGTGAGAAAATCCCAAAGCAAGCTTCTCATCGTATGTTACGTGCCATCTTTGTAGACTTTAATTTCATTAGAGTTTTAAATTTTTTTCGCCTGTTTCTGAGGGGAAAAAAAAAAAAAAGCCTTTTCGAATCCTGTAACATATCGCATGATTTTTTCAGTGATGTGAGACATGTAAAAGTAGAAAAAATAGGAAATGGTTTAATTTCTTATTAAGAAGCTACAGAGGAATATTTCTTATGTCTACCACTCAGATTTTACCTAAAGACAAATAGTTCCTGCAATCCTTATACAAAGTATATGAAACAATCTCTTTTAATAAGTTAACATTTTGCAGAAACTCTCTGTATTTTGTAACCATAACAAACTTAATTGGAAACAATTCCACTTTACAAATCCAAGAGAAGGTACATGGAATCTCCTGAGTTTGTAAAGTGAAGTTAATTTTCGGTTTCATTTGCTTCTTGATTTGTCAGTTTACAGCTATTTAGTTTACTTCACAGTTATTTTGTATTTTCATAGAAATGGAGTTTTTTACATCTGCTTCCAAGTTTAACGGCACGTTTGTCCGTAGCTTTATGCCACTTATCTTATACGAAAATCTGTTTTGGGCTAAGATTCCTTATCTGTGCAACCCTAGTTGAAGCTGATTTCATGGATTATTAACTACTGTAGTGGCAGAGTGAAAATATTCAAGTACTCTCATGCAGTCTCCTTACACCGGAAGATTTCAGATCGTATTTTCAGATGCAATTCTCAGTTAAAATTCAATGTGATTTAGTACCTTTACTCTCTCTGTAGTTAATATTACAGATTCCTCTTCCACGATCGCGTATAGAAATACGCAGCCATGTAGAATCGGGTTCCTTGTGCAACTGTTTTATATGAGCTCTTGGATCTGAAGCCCCCCCCTTTAACCAGTTATTTCCCCCCACCTTGTGCACAGTGAACTATGGGATTACTAAAGTGGAAGGACAGCCTCTTCACACAGAGCTGAGCAGGCCCATGGACAATTGCAACAACCTCAGGATGTCTCCGGTGAAAGGGATGCAGGAGAAGGGGGAACTGGACGAACTTGGTGATAAGAGTGACAGCAATGTCTCCAGCAGTAAGAAGAGGAGACACAGAACAACTTTCACCAGTTTGCAGCTGGAGGAACTGGAGAAAGTATTCCAGAAAACCCACTACCCCGATGTCTATGTGAGAGAACAGCTAGCTCTGAGAACAGAGCTCACCGAGGCCAGAGTCCAGGTAGGAACCAAACTTCAGCATTTCCATCACAAGTTCTACATTGTAGGAGCTGGTAAACGACACTCTTGGGGATCGCCCATAAAGCTCAAGTAAATGGCTCGTTTTGCTTTATTTCTTTATGGATATGAGCTGTTATGCTGCAGCACTAAAATAACTTGTTATTTTTTCAAATCGCCTGTGTTGCTGTTCTAGAAACTTGTTTAAAGGATGAGAAAACAGCATCAATACTAAAGCAGTCTTGATGCCTGGTAGTCCTTTCTTACTGTCAGAATTCCAGGCAGTCAGTACATAAAGCGTTACATGTAAAGATCCCGTTAAAGAAATGTGTTGCATGTAGTTCAGACTGATGACGATGCAGAACTGGGACGCAGAGGATTCTGTGTGTGTTACGGCATGAAAAGTACAGTCTAAAAAGCAATCAAATTCCTTGTTTCTATCCAAAGAGTATGCAGTGAAACTGCACATACAAAAATGTGTATAAATATACATGTGTGTTTGTGTCTGTGTAGAGCAAGGATATAATCCTTTCAACTCTGTTGTATGGAATGAGTTTAATAATCACAAAACTGGGAAGTACATTTGCTGGGTTTTAAACTTGCATTACTGATGGATAATGTTATTCTAATTTTTGGAACGAAACATACTGTTGACCACTTAGTGCAGTATTTGAGTATCTTAACTGCGTACAGAGTTGATTCATTCAGTATGTGCTCGTACAGTAATCTCAACAATATTTATGGCTTTGGATGCGTAATGGTGAGAAAAGAATCTAAATATCCAGGAAATGCAGCCTTTCCCCCATTTAGAGATCTTCCCTTAGAAAAGGGTGTGAGCTGCATTTTGCAAGTTTATCCTATTTTGAGAGCTCTTCCCCGTTCTGGTAATACTCACCATTTCAATTTAGGGAATAGCAGTCCTGTCAATTCTTACAGACTGGGATTAATTTTTATAATTTAGTGACTTGAATATGATAACAACTTCACAACTTGTAATTAAACACATACTCACACACGCATATAAAGAAATAGACGTCAGTGCACATGCATACAGCTGAAATTAAACCAGGATCAATTTCAGAAACAAACTCAGCTAATTAATTTTATAAAGAAGTGTTCTTTTCATGTCTATTCAACCAGACAGCACGTTCACTGTTGTCATTGGAAAATAGAGTCCCAAATCGTGTGTCAGTTACATCGATACGACATCAGTGATGCCGATGGAATTTAGTTCAGTGGCTTTTAACTCTTCAGGCTCCATGCAATCCCTCTCCCTCTGAATTTCGTACAGTTTTCCAAGCATGAATTCCATTCATTAGGATTTAGTCCTGACTTTAAAAAAAAGTTTACATAATGTTAAAACACTTTTCTTACAATTGCATAATCCTGGAATAATGAGAACTACCCCAAGAATAAATTAGTAGTCAGAACACGGAGGGGAGAATTGGGCTAAAATATGTCAACTGGCTTTTTATCACATTTTTTTCCTAAGTTTTAGGAGCTTCATATGGTAAAGGTATTAAAAATAAGAAAGTAAAAGTAAAAACATATATGTCTGCACCAGACTTTCTCAGAATATCTATTTCCATTTTATTTAAACACGTTCTCCCCTTTCTTAAAAGAGAACCGATCTTTGCGTTTCTCGTATGCTAAATATGAAAGGAAATGGTGATCATTTTTATCCAGAGTAGCAACAGTATTCCATCACAAGATTAAGCAATTTAAAAGCCTTACATCATTAGAGGCAAGCATCTGGCAATTCAAGGATAACAAGCAGCAGATTTTTACATTGCTTTGTGGAGGCAAATGGTTACTTTATCTCTGCCAAGAGTCAGTTTCTAGTAAAGTGATGTAAACAGAAATATTTTGGGGGATTGTCAAAAGAAAAAAATGTGTGCTTTTTTTCTTGTTTAGTTACTATAAATTCAAGCAAATTGTTTGATTTAGTTTAGCAGAGTGATCAGCTGGATACCTTACCCACATTTCCCTTCACCGCCATTTCATCAACATCCAATTTAATATTTATCCTGCATACATGCAGAGAGCGCCAACCTGAACCTAATTTATCTGAGTTGTTCTCTTTCCTGCTGCATGTCAGTGAAGTAATTGGCACCCATTTTAAGGAGACTGTCAAGGCCTTTTTTCAAAGAAAGAGCCTCATGACTACATTCTCTTAGCATGTTCTTGATGCCTCCTGTGGAGACAGGAGAAATTTTTTTTTTTTTCCTCAGCCTCAGGCATTATAAATAATACAAATTTACTCACAGGGTCCCTAACAATATATACTCAGCAGTTACATGCATGGGCCTTGCTTTGATTGCCGAGTACCTTTTAAAAAATTGCACATACTAAATTTGCAACAAGTCCTTGGGAATCAAAATGAGAAAAATTATGCCCTGGTTGCTTAAGCAGCATCAAAAGATAGTTGTGTTCTCCGAAGATCAAGGCAAAAACTGAATTATAAAACAACAGTGTTATTTTAAATATCCCACCATCAGGGATCAGAAAATATCCCTCAAAATGAGATTCACAGGCAGTGTCTATATAAAAAAAACCCAAACCTATTCATGTATGTATCTATCCAAATGGATTCATGATCCATTTAGCCAGAAGACTAACCAATGGCATTGTGTCCATGAAAAAAAAAAAGGTTCTGTTAGTAGCATGACTTCTTTAAAAAGAGTCGGAATGAGTTTGCTCATAGCTGAACAATAAAGGCTTAGTTGGATAACATTACTTTTATAAAGGAACAATTACTTTTCTTAGCAATCCCTTTAACTCATCAGGGTAAGTCTTAGCCAGTCCAAACTAAACTGTTTGAAAGAAAAATTTTTTTGGAAGACCACAGGACAATGACAAATATCAGTCACAGCAAGAAATGCGCATGTAATAGGTTTTGAGATAACACCTGACACTCAAAATATTACAGAACAGTCCAAAGGCTATTTAAGCATAGAGAAAAATAGCTTTTAGTTGACAAGAAGGCATTGTTTCAGATCTAAATTCTTTCATAGTCTAAGTATAAAGTGCCATTTTTTAGTTTTCCATTGTCAGAAACAGGTATCACCTAACACAAATGTGAAAAAAAAATGTCACAATAGTTTTAAAACTATCTGTGATCTCATGACTTTTTATTATCTTCCCGCTCTGTTAGCTTTCCTTATAGAAACCTTTTCTGCAGCGCAAACTACAGTCCTGGTGCCAGCTTTTCCTGCCTTTTCATTACTGTACTTGATAAAGATTATGTACACCTCTAGGAGGCAGATCATAGGCAGGCATATCGAGTCAGTGGGCATGTGAAATTAAGAGAAAGTTTCTTTACAATTAGACTTGCTGCTACTTGTGATTTTCCTCTATGGAACTGAACTTTGTCAAAATTAGCACTGCCTGACAGACTGATCTTTCCTCTGNATGAAATAATATATGCTTTTAAAATAGACAGAAATAACTTAAGCAGGTCTGACATTGAGAAGATTGAAACTGCAAGAAATTCATCCTCAGGCAGAGAACTTCCCTTTCTTAGATAAACAGAAATTTTCAAAGCTACTGTCCAAAATCTCTTGGCTTTTTCCTAAAACTCTTTGCACAGTATGTAATTGAGTTTACCTTGATGATTGTTTCCTCACATTCTGTAGGTTTGGTTCCAGAATCGAAGAGCAAAATGGAGGAAGAGGGAACGCTATGGTCAGATCCAGCAAGCTAAGAGCCATTTTGCTGCCACCTATGATATATCTGTTCTTCCAAGGACTGACAGCTACCCTCAGGTATGGTAAAGACCAAGTAGTACTTTGGTTCTACATTTACCTTCTCTTCCATCCTTAGGCACACATGAGCACAGAAGACACATGAAGACTTTCCTGTGTTTAGCTTTCTGTGTTCTTTAGAGACGTCAACAGGATCTGCCACTGTGAACAACAGTTCCGACATCCAATATGAATAATTAACTCTAAAATACAAGTATTTTTTAAACAACCATCTTAGGAGGTGCAGAGTTTTGCGTAAGTTATGTACTGAGAATGGCTGGCAATATGGCTAAGTCTTTTCTGTACATAAAATTATTATGGGGATTGGAATCACTTTTAGGTCCATACACAAATTCCGGATGAACTCTAGACCCATTGAGATTGACAGAAATGATGTCATTTTGACCACAATAAGGTCAGGATTTCCTTTCCGGGGTATTTACATTCACAAGCACAACTGTTTTAACAATTCTGGTCTTGCATGCTTTGGTAAGATGAGGCATAAACTATGTGATCTCTAGGCAACTTCCTTCTGATGCATTAATCATGCACCGTTTCTTTATGGACCTCAGTAGATGATTGAATACAACAAGCGTTCTACTAGCATGAAACCATATTACATCCCCGTGCAGTCAGATTGAATGTATATGGCTGGAAGAGGGAAGCAAAGAATCAAGAAAGCTCGCTCAGATAGTAGCCGTTTGTTTAATTTATTTTTTTCTTTTTTCAGCGCTCTGTTAGTATATAGGAAGGTATACTGTATAATAAGATCATAATCTTCTGTCTCTGTTCTCCGGTCCTTTGGTTTACTGCCTTGTTTCACTCTCTGCTATTGTTTTTCTGCTTGCTTGTTTTAGTACATTGAATACTTTTATTCTGAAGCCATTGTTTTTCACATCTCTAGCTTCCCATTGCTTTTACCACAAAATTAAAAAAAAAAAAAGCACCATACAAAGCAAAAATCTTGTCTGGGTCCCTGTGGTGGAGTCCTTCCACTGCTGGTGTCCTGGTGCTCTTCTAGTTCATCAGGGAGTAGGGTCTCTGCCAGCCTTAAGAATGTACTCATATTCTATGTGGGATTGCTTGGGTCATGCTCTACATTGGCTAAATGTGATTAGCTTAGAACCAGAGACCTCAGGCCCAGGTGTCATCTACCCAGCTTAAAGTGCTTTACTTCTGAGGAGGTCGCATGTTGCTAGGTTTGGTGCCTGGGCCACAGCTGGTTTGTGTTCCAGGCAGCTCAGAACACGGGCACAACCATTTCAGACCTGGTGGCACTTATAAGTCTGTTTTTATTTTATAATGTAATAGTGCGTTAGCCCAAATTACATCAGAAACCACTGCATGATACACTCTGTGTTTAAGTAGGAGGACACAATACTTGCTCGAGACCTACCTAGGTGAAGGTGTGCAAAAAGATCTTAAGTGCTCCTAGGCAGATTCACAAAGACACAGATGCACAGCCACTCACAGATCTCAAGGTGTTCAGATATCTTTTGAAAGCCTTTCTGACTTATCTATAGCATCACAACACATGATACAAGGAATAGTCGTTAAGCTTTGGACTTTCGATCCCTGGCTCAATTATCTAGACTCAATTTTGTGTCTCCAAGCTCATCTTGTATTTTTAGTTGGACTTCATCTACAAATTCTCCCAATTGACAGAAGTTTCATTTGCATAAGATAACGGAATAATGCAAGGCACTGGTAAGCACTTAAAATGGTTGTCCTAAAACTAATGTTTTCAAAAAAGAAACACTTTTGATTTATATGAGAATATCAATCATAAAAATCTAAACCCAATGAAATATCTATTTTTTTACTTTCAGATTGTTAAAAAGATGAGCGAATTCACTGCATTTCTATTTACAAATTTGTTAAAAAACATCTTTCCTAGGCTGATGACACAGTTAACTAAGTTTCAGCCTAGCAAAATTTTCTATCATTAATTTATAAGTTGTTAAAAACAGGAGATTGAAATGGAAATGTTGGTACCATAATCTCAAATAAAGCATCTCTGTAGAAATATCAAATGTATACTCATTCACAAACATAAATATATAGTACTCACCTACAACCACAGGCTAACATACTGCAAGTAAACAGACAGGCACAAACACGTAATTGAGTCTGGTCACCTGCACGAGAAAATTGTGTTGTACTGTACTATACTTTAGGAACAAGAACAAGGAGCTCAATTAAGGTGTGAGTCCTCTTTACGTTGGCTATTTCAGTTAAGTGCTTGTATGTGTGGTTTGGCTACATGATAAAAACAAGATATCTTACTCCTCAGTGAAGAAGGTGACTACTTTGCTGTATACTGGAATACGAATAGGTGTCCAGGCAATTATCACAGACCAGTCAATGCAAGTTCCTGTTCTTGCTAACCTGGCGGTAATTCATAGTTTCACATTCTTAAACCCTCACCTTCAGTAAAACCATGTCTGTTTCATATACATAACATTTCCAGAGAGAATGCTTGAGACAATGAAAATCTGTATTAAAACCACAACGACCACTAACATCACTACAGTCAAGTCTTTTGAACTAGATGTCCATCTATAAGTGCCTCAATTATGGAAAATAAATATATAGTACTTGACTTGCCATATACTCATCAATCTATCCCACAGTTCAGGCAGAAAGAGATAATTAAAATTGTAATCTGCATGTTTGGTTCTAGTGTTGTAGTTTGACTCCCAAACAATTCCATTATTTCAGGGTAGTTAATGCAAGAAAAGAAATAAAATATACATTTTTTTTCTTTTCTTTTCTGCTTTTTTTCCCCTTCTTCCCCCCCACCCCCCACCCCCCATGTAAAAGCACTCTTACTGTGACACTGACATAAGTAAATATTAGACAAGGTTTGCTATACTTTTGAGTGAATAGTTTTTCTTCAGATCACTAGAGCTTATTTATGAAGCCTTTATTAACATGGGGGAAAACAGACTCTCTGTTGCTGGCAAAAAAATATAGGATGAATGTTGAAAAAGGATGAAATCAAGCGGAGATATTTACTGCTGCATGGCAGAAGGAACAGGATCAAATGTGAATTTCTGGTGTGCATTATATGAATTTGCAGTCTGAAGATTTCTGCTTTGAGCCCCACCACGGATACGTTCACAAAACAGACATCCCACTTGCATTCCAGCAGAAACATCAGTCTTTTCTGCAGTCAACAGAGGGTGTGGAGACCCCTGCTCAGTCTCTTCACCAATTATCTTCATTGAGCAGAAATTAAGAACGTGATGCTGCTACGCGTTGTGTGATTGTATAAACCTGAAAGGTTTTCCTGTGAGGAAATGATCTTTTCAACTTATTTCAGATAGAAGGTTGGCTCTGCATCAGAGAATGCTTGGGGTTGGAAGTGACCTCTGGAGGTGGTCTGGTCCCACCCCCATTTCTATAACCCAGTCTAATTTTGCTATTAAATTACACAATTTAGGTTTTTTTTTTTTTCCTAGATCTTAATTGTTTGCTTTGCTAATTCAGCCTAACCTTAATTATTTTTACAGTGTGTTGACTTTAGGTGTTGCTTATTGTGCAAAATAGTCGCTCAGCTGGCTGCCAAGAAGTTCAGCATCTCCCGAACTGTCCAAATTCTGCACACATACATCTTCCATTAATTATACTGGACCTGAATTGCAGAGGAGGACAGTTAGTATAACATTCCAGGACAATCATCTGTTATTCACATGGTTCTTTGAGGCTTTAACATTAAAAATGCCACAGCTTTGTTTCCACTCAGATGAAATATTTAACTTTTGACAAAATTATGCTGAAAATCAGATTTTCTAGGAAAATGTTATATACAGTACTTTTCATTCATTTTAGTAAAAGGTTTCCGTTTCATTAGTTTCAGTATTCAAGCTTCAAGTTCCTCTTGCAGATGCAAAACATCGTGGTCTAAGTCATCTTAAGTGCAGTCAGAAAACAATTCACTGGTTAAAACTCTTATCCCAGACACTTTGTGCCTCATTAACTAGCAATATTCTGCTGATGATATGAAAGCTAAGAGGCAGCATCTTAACATCAGTGGGAAAATGAATGCAGATTCACTTCATGGAGATGGTTACTTCAACTCATCTGGGTAAGGGTTAGCGAGCAAGCAGTACTTGATTTGGTCACCTAAATACAGTGTCTAGTGTTATTAAAGATGTCTTGGGATATCTGAGACGCTGTTACAGTGCTGATGAACAGGACTTTACAAGAAGGATGCACCCTTCAGGGGAGGCAGTTGGTCAGATAAAGATTAGACATTTGTGTTTAGGAAACTTAATCAAAGGGACTTTTATGCCAGAGACGGATTCCCTTTAAAGTTGATGAAAATCTGGTCAATTAAGTTTCCTCTTTCTAAAGTATAAGGTAAAAATAGGTAAGATTATCTCTAAAAATGTTTCGTTTGTTTTTTTTTTCTCTGATGCCTGGTTCAGCTGCAGACATCTATAGTTATCTTTGATGGATATATATATATATATATATTATGTGTTGGGAGAGGAACAATAAAAAGGTTGCTTAGCCTTCCTCTTCTCTTACCTTATTGCTCTTTACTTGACTACTTTTACTGTCCTATGCCTAGTGAGAAGGCTAATGTTACAAATGGTACTTGGCCCTGTCAGATTTAATGTTTAAGTATGAGAAGTGACAAGGGACCAAAAAAACTGAGACAAAAATTTCATTTTTATCTCCTCATTTACACACACGAGAGTGAAATTTGATCAAAAGCCTACAGCATTATCACACAGACCTCCAGTTTTCCATGTGTGAGTTAAATTTATAAAGATGTTGTCTTTATAAATGTAAATGCATCAATATGTAAATAAACATTGAACTGTATCCTTGAAAGGCAGATATAAGGGGCAACATTTTTGCCATATCGAGGCTCTTTCCCTACTTTGCATCTTTTTTTCTTGCTTGTTCTTTGAGTCTAGTCCATTTGTTATCATTGTTCTAAGTTCTCTTGAAAGGGTTTATCCTGTCACACCATTATACCTTCCCTCTTACTATCACACATGAAATGGATTGTTTGCTTCTCTTATTTACTTGAAAATGCAGGCAAGAGTTGGATAGGACTGAATTTATCTTTTATTTTTTTTGTGGAAAAACCCAGCTTAGTGCAGGTGGGAATCCTGAGGAGACAAAAGCCTTTCAAAGATATGGGAACTGGAGTGATACAGAAGGTGTAGAAGGAAGGTTGAAATCTCAAAAATAGAAGGAAGAGGCTGAAATTTACATTCCATCCGCCAGACTGATAAATCAAATTAAATATGTTGAACAGCATGGCATCACATGATTTGTTTTGGCAATCAAAGAGTGTAGAAGTGGTATCAGTATACATGTGTTATGTACTAAGTCCTTGGATCATCATTACAGTTCTGCTCTAGCCTTAGTACATATGGGTAATTCTCATTAGCAATAATCAAAGTTACATGCTCCAATTAAATCTTTCATATGGCATATATTAGACACCACATGTTATATGACTTAAAAATTCTTTTAACTGTAGTAGACATATAAATGACAGTTAATCACAATAGTTCATTAAGGCTATGGGTACACTGATTAAGTAGATGTGGTAGACATATCTGAGCTAGCTTCAAAGAAGTTTTATCCTATACTCATGCTGTCTAGCTGTGACAGCGTGGAGCTCAGGCTGGGCCACCACCTGGATGGTGTGTTGCTTGCTGCATATGTGCTGACTGTTGCACTGCTGTGGCTGATCTTCCAAAAGTAACACTTCTAATCTTTTTGGGTGGTGTCTGTTCCACACAAAGTAGTTTGTGCACTGCGCTTTTATTTTTTCTTGGTTCTAAACCATCACTGTATGTGGTCCTCCTCGCAGTCACAACATTCAGTTTGTTGCTTTATTTTTTTTTAATGAAACTTGTATTTCTTTAAGTGTGTTAGTGACAAGCTGGGGTTTAATCATAAGGCAAATCCATTGTTTTCTGAGCTAGAAACTTCTTTTTAATAGTATTTTTCAATGTATGAATTTTTGTCATTAACTGTATCATAGACGTGAAATATAATTACTTCTTATCGTAACGGGCCCTGAGATTGCAGTAGGGAGAAGTTACAGTTTATCTACAAAAACATCCCGTACTTGAAAGCTTGATGACTGCTCAAATCCTGCATTTTTTTGCACCTTAGCAAATTTGTTAAGCATGGAATCAAATGAAGAGATTTTTATTTTGTTCACCATATGTATGGCCTAAATGTGGACTGAACAGGTCTATCACATATTTTAGAGCTGTAGCATTAAGCCTCTTACTACCAAGGGCCAACATGCATTTTACGGACATAGCTGAAAATGGTGTGCTGCAGCTCTCTCATATGTACCTGAACCCAGTACATTACAGATGATCTTCACACATTCGTTAGGTCCAATGGATCCTATAAGGAAATATAGAAGGGAATTTCCTATAAGGAAAGCTATAAAGGAAAAAATACAATGAGAGTGGTAAAGCCTTGGAACAAGTTGCTCACAGAAGTTACTGGATCTCTGTAGCTGGAGCTACTCAAAACTTGGGCTTGAGTAACCTGATCTAAATTCAAAGTTAGCTGTGAGCAAGGGTTTGGAATAATAATCTCAAAGGTCCTTTTCAGTTTAAATTGTTCTGAGAAGCTATGAATCTGCAAACTCGAGAAGTACAGGAAAATCTCTGCCCATACTTTGGATGTTCTTAAGAGGCTCCCAGAAAAAAAAAATACTGTTGCAAGTGACAGACCAAATTAATTGTGCTGAGGGGCTAGGAACAGCCTACAGATTATGAGTTGTAAACTAGCAGCTATTGCATGTAATCTGCCTAAAGTAGCTCCTTGTGCAAGCACAGGTTTCATGTTTTCTGGCAGTGGAAGGATTGTTGCTTCACACAAAGAGAGGAGTGACAAAAATGTAGCAAACTAGTCTCTTTGACATTCACATGTTTTCTATAATTAGGTAAATTCCTAACTCTTTGGTTAGTGCTACTGTTGTCTGCTTTGCAATGCCCAGGAACGTCCTGAAAACAGAGTCACTGTGTAGTTTCTAATTACCTACTAGAGTAATTATAGTAACATATAAAATAACATAACATAACATAACATATATTATGTAATATAATAATGACAACAACTACAACTTATTACTTCATATCTAGAGGTCTTAAAAGAGATTAACATTGTGTTTCCCCTGTGAAGCACTAAACCACGTCCACTCAAATAGAAGCTGTGTGTGCCTATATGCGTCTCTGTTGGAAACAGACTCCAGTCTGGACAGGCAGGTGACTCAAATAGCATGAGCCAAGACATTTGGTGATGGGAGAACCAAAGCTGGGGAAGTGATAGTAAAACTCTCAGAAAATCTGGAAAATTTGGAGAGTTGAGTTTATGTGATTTCTGCAGGTGCTGTGTAAGGAGGCTGAAGCTCCAGGAGCTTGACATTTTAAGAGAAAGAAAGCAATGACACCAAGTGGGATGACCAATCACCTCAGCTAATTTTCCTCTGCAGTGTCAAGCAGAAGGTCATATGCTTAGGAAATGATATCATAACCATGTTAACAACCATAGCTCTCCAGTTATGTTCTTGCCACAGCTATGAAATCCCAGTTCTTTTTTTCTATCGGGAAGGGTGTGTGTCTGCGTGTGTGTGTGTATAAAACATACAGTAGGTAAATATATTGAAGGGCTCTGGTAATTTCATGGTAACCACAAGAGCAAAGCTCAAGTTGTTTGTGATATTAACAGAAACCAGAGATGTGCTGTATGTATAGCCTCATTCACAGTCTCTGAATTGCCTTTTATATAGTTCATGGATCACACAAGAGTTTAAGAGGAAAAATATTTTCTTTAAATTCATGTACATAATGTCCCTTTTCCTTCCAACATACCAGAAGAAGGTCTGATAATTTTGACATATTGTAAAACATTACTGTATTTATTTTTAATACAGGAATACCTTCTGCACCTAAATTTTACTACAAGATATTTGTGTTGTAAATCTTTGCTAAGAAATGAAAATCTAATATCAAAAGTGAAGTCACTCAGCCAACTGAAATGAATAGAAAATTGATATGACTGAAACATTCATTTGAAAAGCATAACTGTCTCATGAGACAAGATGTAAAGCTTTCCTAGCATCTTGTGGCATTTCTGAAGTTAGGTTTACTAGTTTGGATTCCTTCCTCTAAGAAAGAAACCTAGGGCACCCCTTCGAAAGTTTTAGGAATGAATAGCTTGTTCACACACTTCTTTAACAAGACATTGGTATGTTTTAGGATTTGCAGCTGAATTCTTTTCTCATTTACACCTGTGCAATCTCACTGAAGTTAAATTGAAAGAGATTTGTCTAGGATAAAAATATCTGGAAAATTGGTGGTACTAAACTTAGTCTACTGAAAACCAAACTACTAGAAATATGGAAAGAACGAGTGATTTTGTGATACCTCCAGACCACATCGGTTATTGGGCACTTTCAAACTGAGCCTCTGAACCTTTTGAAGTCTTCGCATCATGACTATTAAAGGCAAATTTGTGCATGTTGCTATTTAAATAGATTTTTTTTTTTTTAAAATCCTTCCCATAATTACAACTGTGCAGCCTGGGTGACTACAGCATTTGGCGTAGTGTTTCTTAGAAGGAAATCTTAGTAAGTCAGATAAATGAGACTTTATCATGTGTGAGTTAGCCTTGGAGATGATGAGCTCCTCCAGAATTAGCTCCTTTATTAGCTGTTGCATAGATGAACTAGTCTCTCCCTGGGCAAATTCATCCTGTTGTGAAGGTTCTGAGACTAACCATTTGGCCTGGAAACACCATCAAAAAGAATGGGGCTCTGTGTGCATGTGTTTGAAATACATCTTTT
>VYZV01035938.1:16489-27816 GCA_013401275.1 Pandion haliaetus | reverse complement strand
TATCAGCTCCCTGTTTCAATTCAGTAAAGAGTTATACCAAAAAACCAAACTGAAATGGAAATAGGAATGGGTGACTTGTTTTGTAGGAAGAAAGGGGAAGAAAATCCCAACAGTTGCTTAATCTGTCGCTGCTGCTGCAAGAAACATATGTAACCATGAAATACAATTAAGTACAATTAAAAATTTCTAGTGCTCCTGAACATAAAAAAAGACAACGATTTTTGTATGGATGACCAGGTTTCTGATTTTCCCAGTTCATGATTAAGACAGGATGTGTGCAGCTTGAGCTTTCAAGCAAAGTGGAGACTCTCTCTGGATCTTATCGGCTTTCACCTGCTATCTTCTTTACTACTCTCCTTTGTACTCTAATCACATGCTAGGTGGCTCCAAACTCAAGTCTGAGAAAGCAGTAAGCCTTACGAGTCTTAGTGGATGACTTCCCAGTTGCTGTATACTTAACTACCATATCTTCCCGTTCTTTCAGGGTCCCTTGTTTTCTTCATGGCATATTCTGTAAACCTGTACTAGGGTCTGAGAAACCTTCCAGGCGATAGGACACTCAGGAATCCCTGAATCCTGAGCCATAAGATATGTACTGCTCTCTTTGGGAATGTTCTGTGTGGTTGACCGCAACAAACTCATAAGCGAGACAATGGTTCACATAGGTCCAGAGAAGATATGTCCTTTATTCCATATAAACTACCTGTTCTCTGAAGATCAAAAAAAGTTTGTCTAATTTTAAGTAAAAGTTGGCAGTTAAAAAGTGGGTTAATTAAAGAGTAATAAGGAAGCTGAGTGAGATCATGTCAAGCTGCAGAGGGTCTCCCATGGGCTGATGTTTGAGAGACTTCTAAAAACTGCTGAAGGGAGGAGGGCAGGATGGGAACTGGAAAGTTCTGAAACTCTCACTAGAGCTTCTTTCCTCCTGTAGATCTCAGGAGGCCCACAAGAAGGAGGAAAAATCCTCAGTATCCTTCCCTAGGCACCTTATTCACTTCGTTACCTCTCAGCAGACCACCTAAGATATGCAGAAACAGATGCCTGAGGCGTGCCCAACTAGCTATGCGGGGGGGGCGGGGGGGCAAGGCAAGTGGTATTCACGTGGGTGGGGGTGGAAGCGTGTGCATGCCTGTACGTATGCATGTCTGTGTGAACACGGAGTTGGGCAGACCAAGAGTTTGGGGAGACGTGCTGCTGCCGTGACTTTTCCCCAGCCTTCTGCAGGAAACCAAAATGGAGCGTTTACTGGTTCTTTTTTGCTGCTGGAATTGCCAAGCAGACCAAATTAGTTTGTCAGCTCCTGATGACTCCTGCTAATACAACTGTTCAAAATGTTAACTGTTAAAATAAGACTCTATCTCATCCTTGCTATCTGCACTAGATCTCAGCTAGATGAGTTCAGTGAACCATAATTTATCTCTTTAGCTTGTTGGTGGTTTGGTGGGTATGTGTTGTTGCAAAGTAATAGGGCAATGGGAAAAAAACAACTCAGCTTTAGAAACATGTTTTTATTCTCTGTGTGTGTATGTATGTCTGTCATAATTCATTACTTCCCCTGACCTCTGCTTTGGCAGAAAAAAAATCACTCAGCTAGAGAGATAACCTACATATCTTAAAGCCAAAATTCCTTTGTCTATGGATTTGGAACGCGAAAGCAAAATTAAGTTTGAAGTGGGAATTCACTTTACAGTGCTAACCGAGAGTAAATGCAATTATACATATAGCAGAGAACAAAGACATGAGGGCTCAATCCCAGTGCATCAGAGCAATGATATACTGAACAGACAACAGATTTTTAGGATGAAGACAAATTTAGCAGAGTAAAACAAAAAGAAAGGGTATAGTTACTGGCTGAGAAGTTCTGTACTGTGAATGAGGGCTACAAATATCTTGTCTCATACCTGCACATTTGAAAAAAAAAAATCATCCAGGAAAGAGTTATAAGTAAAAGTGGAGAAGAAATATAAAGCTGTATATTGTATAACGGTGAGTGCAAGTGAGAAATGACTGAGGAAATTAGAGTATGTCAGAAATTATATCCATATTGTACTGATAGATACAGAGTAGAGAGTTTAAACAGACAGAAGGACAGCTGCTGAGTGTGAAATTTGGTTGAAGCAAAGTGAATAGAGGAAGAATGAAAGAATGCACAGGCTGAGATAATGACAGGAGCTGACTTGTGCTAGGCCTTGAAAATCTTTCCGTCTGTTCATCTAGTAACAAAGAAGTGAAAAATACCTATCCATAAATAGCATCTATACATAGACGATAGGAGAAGGCCTGATACTCAGAAAGAAGCTTTAAGTGACTGCCAAGTATAGGAGGCATTACACATCAAAGCTTGAATACGTAGTTACTCCAGATCTTCAGCAGACATTGCTGGTAACCACAAAGTTTGTGTCCTAGTCTGTCATGCAACGTTTTCCAGGGATGCACAGTGCAGCCAGTTAAGACTGAGAGCTGAAACAGAAATGCCTCCATGTATAATTTTGTATAAAAACATCACGAAAAGAAATTTTATCTTAGGAGCATCTTTGAAACAACTTTAGGAAAAACTCTTGCATGTATTATCAACCAAGCCTGTATTCTATGGATTCATTTGTTTTAAAGTAATTATGCAAGGCTTCTCAATACTTAATTTTGCAAGTACTTTCTGAGCTTTGCCACTTAAGAGATCCTGGTTTGTCTTCTTCACCCTTTTATACTGTTTCCTACCATTGCAGTAAGAAAGGATTCTGACGAGGAGAAGCTTTTATGGTGAAAACAGCTATGATATTGTACACTCTTTTGACACCTTTTCTTTGAAGTCAGTTGTGCGCTTCCAGTAATTTTACTGTCTGGCTGGGCTGATGGCATCCTGAGGTTCAATGGTAAACACTCAGGATAGAACCACAGAGCAAATGGATGACAGAGCAAGGAACATGAGTCAGCAGCCCTTGCTCTTAAGTGAATGATCCAGTATTTTGACTCATGTAATGTCTTCATGGTATTTTCTGGTACGATTGCAGAGAACTAGTTAAGTACTTGCTGCTTGTTTTAGAGGAGAACTAAAAATGGATGTATTAAGTAAAGCAAACAAAGCACTGCAGAAAACAAAAGATGAACTATTTAAATTTAATCTTATTCATTTTATATGTTCCAGATTCAGAACAATCTGTGGGCGGGGAATGCGGCTAGCGGTTCTGTGGTTACTTCCTGCATGCTGCCACGAGATACGTCCTCCTGTATGACACCTTATTCCCATTCACCGCGGACAGATTCTGGCTACACAGGCTTTTCAAACCACCAGAATCAGTTCAGCCACGTGCCCCTCAATAATTTTTTCACTGACTCTTTACTTTCTGGGGCAACCAATGGACATGCTTTTGAAACCAAGCCGGAGTTTGAAAGGAGGTCCTCCAGCATTGCAGTTCTACGGATGAAAGCCAAAGAGCATGCTGCCAATATTTCCTGGGCCATGTAATATAGCAGTACCCTTTCTTCATTTCCTGTTTTTTTTTTTTAATAGCAAACTGAAAACATTTTTATTTCCTATATTTAAAGGACACAACAATAAGCCGCTGTGTGTGGAATGCTAGAAATCACAATATACACAATGTCTGCTTAAACAAATGCAATATAATATTTAACAATAAACCAAGACTAAACCAAATAGATTTACCATGCATCAAGCTCAACAAGCCCTCTTTGTTTTGGTTTTTATATAGAAATATGTCTTGTTGTACCGGTTGATGAAATATGATTATAGGACCTGCAAAAAAGAATAAAACTATTAAGCAAATATGTCTACTCCATTGGTTTTTAGCAGTCCTGTATACAAAATTAATGCTTCACAAATGCATACTTCATAAGGGAGCAACTCTGTAAAGGAAAATAAATTTATTATACTAAACCCATGAAGTAAATCTCTAAGCACACCACGCAGAGACGGAAATATACGATCGTGCATGTTGTAGGTGGAATTTGTAGACCTCACTCTCCCAGCACTGTGCTACTGCTCTGAGCCAGCTCTGCTGTTTTGCTAAATGCATGTTGAGCTCGTTGGAGTTACGTCAATGCACAACTAATGTAATGAGAATGGAAGGTACTCCTTTATTTTATGGACCTGCGTGTATTCCTGTTAAAGATAATGAGATTCTTGTGCCAAACACATCACTAAAAGTAGGATCACGGTGTTTAATAGAGTTTTCAAAGATGTGCACCGATTATGTAAGTCAACTACTGTTTAAATGAAATCTTTAAAGTTGCAGATAGGGTATTTTGAAACTTAGGTGACTAGAAGAGAGCATGGAACAGTACTATGACACTTTCAACAGAATCCAGATTTAGAAAAAAACCACAACAGCAGCACAGTCTTACTTCCAATCCAGTCAGTCTTACTAACTGGTTTTTGTTATGCTATGGTCAAATCGAAAAGAAAAAAAAGTCCAACAAGGCTTGCCAGTTTCAGTCTGTAACCGATCTCAAGATGTTATAAGAGTACATTTCATTTAGTTTTAGTTACAGTTTGTTGACACTTTGCTAATTTGTTTTGCTTTTCTCAGTGTAAGACTGGTTTGCTCCCTTTAAAGTCAGTAAGAAAAATCTTTCTGACTGCAGTGGCAGCAGGATTTGGCCCTCAGCTCCCAGCCTATCACAAAGGAATTAAAATGTCAGCAGACTTTCTGACATTTCTGGTGGAAAAAAAAATAGAGGAGAAGAAAAATACTTTACATCTGGAGAATTGCTATCTGCTTTGATTTACTTCTCCTCCCTTTCCCCTGTCACATTCCAAGCTCCTTCAGATGAGTGAAATGTCAGCCTCTTTGAAAGCAACAGTCAGTCTCTCAGGTTCATAAAGGCAAAGTAAATTAATTGAAATAAAGAAGGACTTGCATGGCTGTGATTAGAACAGGATACAACTCTCTGGGAACCCCCTGCTCCTTCTTGCTTTTCTCTCTGGCCATTAGCGAGGAACAGAGGGCGGGCGGGGGGAGAAGGGAAGATGAGGGAAGCACATGTCATCACAGCAACTGCAGAACTACCAGTACTCACAAAAACAAACTCCCAGGAACCCCCAAATCGTCTCTGCTCCCACTCAGGAGGCTAAACTTGAAAACAAAAATAGGAGATGGGTCCATTCTGTAATCTTTCAGTGGAATAAACAAACTTAACTGTGAAACCATTAGGATTAGTTGAAGATGGGAATTTTACAGCAGAATCTTGCACAGCTGATTGAAAGGAAGGTTGTCCTATTTGCCACTAGTAATAAACTAAAGTTTAACACATATACATACTCCAATTTGTGGTTTCCTAATTTTATTGTCCTTCTAAAAATGAACTTCAACTTTGGCCTGAGGAACTGGGAAAGAGTATTCTGGCTAGAATTCATCTTTTCCTTCTTTTATGGTCTGTTTAGACAGCAGTAAAATGAGCCTTATGATTTAAAGCAAAAAAAGAATTTTATTAGTACAGGTAAAGATACTAGTTTTGTATAGACACTTGTGCCACATGCAGAAGGATGAAAGTGGTGGAAATACAAGGGCTTTTTAGCAGGTCAAACTCTTTCCAGTTCTAAAATGTGGGGTTTTTTTTTTCAGTTTCCACATAATCATTTTTTGAGATATAGCATTTAGAACATGTCAAAGTGATTTCTAGATAATTTTTATTAGAGCATCGTTAGTGGATAAAGCAGCAAAAGCTTAGCTGGCAAACTCCAAGCCACTTTTATTGTTGCCTCTCTTTTAGTTTTCTTATTTATTTATTTTGATAGCAGAATTTGCTATTATTGTCTTGTGAAATCCAGAAAAAAGATCATTTTTACAAGGCTTTTTATGTCAAGAGTAAAATTAAACAATTCCTAGGAATTTATTGCAGTGACAGAATACTTGGAGAGAATAAACATCCATTTTCAAAACATTACAACATTTTTATATGCTTGAAGCCTTCAAAATCAAAGGGGAAAATAAAAGACTATGTCATCTTCCTGCTGATTTTAATTAAGTGAAAGGGATACAATTCTAATTAATTCTTCATCCTCAATTTTAGCAATGGAAATTATTTGTTACATGTTGCTAGCATAACTTTACGCATTAGACAAACAGGTATTCAACCCTTCGTTAAACCTGAGGTGTGATAAGTTGCAGGCCTGCATTAAGCTTGTCATGCTCTTGCATCAGCCTCGTCTCAAAGAATGAATGATAGTCTGTTGGTTGCAGCGTTTCATTTAGCTAATGAAAAAGTATCTTCATGTTAGATGTCAAGTACTACAACAGGGTCACATTCTGCCACTTTTATTTAGCCGTGCTTTACTCCATGAGTAGACGCATTGATGTGAGTGAGACTACTCACATAAGCCAAATTGTGAATCACTTGTAAATGTTTATTCACAATGGCCCCATTCATGCAAAGAGCCGCTCAGCACAACATGAGTAATCGGTTCATAATCAGGCCCAGTTTAAGGTACTATTCAGCTCTGGTAAGGATGGCAGAATCTGGCCCACGCTGGCTTAAGGCCAGGCTCAGACTTTTTTAGCCAAGATGAGTAGCTCCTTATTCCACAAACAGTGCAAATAGAGCCAACAGGGCTATTTGTAGGGTTCCCTTTTTATAAGAAAATTCTAGAAAAGAGGCATTTCACTATATGCAAATAATTTAAGTTTCTATTCAAGGTAAATGGTTTTATTTTCCACTGGACTGTACTCCCACATTTGACAGGACTTGTGTTCTTGTGCTTTGATTTTATCCACTTAATGATTTCTTAGCATGAGCAACTAATCTTTTCGCTGCTTCTTCAACATGTGGCAAATGCACTAAAAACAAAAAGGAGGTGATTTACATAGCCTTCCTGCCAAGTACTTTAACTAATGTTTGAGACATGTGCTTATCATGCAATGCTGAGAAGTAAATTTATAGAACTTCTGGGCAAAGAGTCCCTATCCTGTTAAAAGAGAAAGTGAAATATTGTTGTAATTATTGCTGTGAAGAATTTGTGATGACATAACACTGCACTGTTTTTTGTCCTATGATTGATTCATCAACAATTTGAAAATGTTAAGCCTGTATTTGAATAATTTTTTGAACAGATGTAAATTTATCTGTGAAAATTAAAAGTCCTCTAAGATTTGTACAGACTCACATGAGTGATGTACAACACTGCAGCTAAAGACCTGGTCCCCTTACCGTAAAGATGGTCAGAAAAGTTTGGCATGACCGATTTCTCCCTACAGTTTAATCAGCAGTGCTACATACCACAGGAACATATCAATAAAGACATCTTTTGTTACTGAGAATAAGCTGAAATGAACTGTATGTCCACTTCTTTACTGTCATAATATTTTACACTGTCAAGTGTTGAAAAAATCCAGTTCAATATGTTAAAAGCATTTTATTTTGGCTGTGAAATTTATGGTAAGGCCCTGAAATATATAATTTAACAAATACGACCAATACCGCGCATTTAATAGTGAGATGATACTTTAGCATGATAGAAGTAAATTATTTTGCTTGCAAAGAATAAAATATTACAGTTTTTAAAATGACACAGATGAATTAATATTTCATTGATTAAATTAATTAATTATTAATCAGAGTTAAATCAAGCTGATTAGAGTTGGAACTCTTTTAAAAAACACTTATACTGCTAAAATTCAAAATGTTTCCAGGGGAAGTTCTTTCTGGATTTTTTGTTCCCCCAGCACTTTCATTGCCAATTAACAAGTGACCTACTCATCTCCATCACACCCCCTTCTTATCTCTCTACAGTGATCTTTTTAGATTTGGCTGGCATCAGAATGATAGTAAGACATTGTGAGTTACCCAAAGCTTGGTATTGATTTATTTTATACCAGTTTTGAGTAGCCCAAAGGAACTGAAATATATATCTAGTTTAACTAGGTTTACAGCCACTTTGTATTGCCAGTACAACACAAGATAGCTGTGGTACACTGGTGAATTATCATATGAAATATTGGTGGTATAAGCAAACTTATTCAGTAAACAAGTGGAATGTAAATTTATGGTAGCTGAAAGAACATGTTTTAGATTTAAATTGTGTAAAATAAGCAGCAGGCTGGGCAAGCCCTGGATGCAAGGTGTGTGTATGAGAGAAGGAGTGTGCAGCGAGTATGGGGTATGGTGGCTGGGAATGGCAGAATAAGCTTCTGGGAGGAGAGTCAAGGTGCAGTGCTGGAGTAAGGAGGAAACCTAAATCCAAGGTGTCCCTCACCTGAATTCCCCCACCTAAATCTCACCAGGACCTGTGAGCATTAGAATTATTTTATTGCCACCTCTCCTATCTGTATTTGCAAGAATAGTCTGGGCTTAAGGAGGGATATAAAGAACCCAAGAAGTAAGTCTT
This sequence comes from Pandion haliaetus, assembly GCA_013401275.1. Classification (NCBI taxonomy): domain Eukaryota; kingdom Metazoa; phylum Chordata; class Aves; order Accipitriformes; family Pandionidae; genus Pandion; species Pandion haliaetus. The sequence continues at coordinate 19,478 of VYZV01035938.1, read as the reverse complement.
GAAGGGGCAAGACTGGTAGGTGTATGACTACCACTGCCAATAAAAACATATCGGCTCATCAAAGAGTAATTTGGGCGAGAAGCATCCAGTCTCTACATTCTTTAATCATGAATTTCAGGTTTTCTTTTTCCCTACATTTTTAAGGCAGCATGAGGGCAGAGTATCAAAGCACACTGACAGTCAGATCAGTGAGTCTACCAGATTCCCGGATCATGGCCATTCTTTGCACCACAAGCTTATTAAACCATCTTGCCACCCCGAACACTCAATACAACACTAGTAACCTGAAAAAAAACCCTAAAAGCTGCATACAAGTGTACTTTCCACTCCTGGGAAAGGGGCAGGGCAAACCACCAGAAGGTATAAAGGCGGGCAGAGGAGCAGCAGGCATTCTCCCATCTGCCTTGAGTGTGCGGCGTGGAAAGCAGTGGCCAGAGATAAGCAGCCCTTACTGGAAATGACAATACCTGCTCTTATACTACAGCTACATCTATTGCATCACCAATGTAACTGGGTAGGTAATTGCACTCAACTTTTCTGGAGCATAGAGAGAAAAATATAGATGTCCTTCTAAGCTACGTAAGAAAGTAGTTCATTAAATGCAAAACCAGTATTGTTATAAAAAATGATGTGCTTTAGTTTTCTATAAAAAAGCCAAAATGTTATGGGGTTACACTTTGTTTCTAGCTGTGGCATGAAGATGAAGGAACATATCACAACACTCTCACATAAAATGTATTTGAGATACTGACCTGTTTGTCAGTTGCTTTTTCTCTATTTAAATAACAACGTGGAAATTACATAGTTCCTAAGCAAATCTGTTTAAATGCAGTCCACAACATTGATTTTTTCCATATATGACCCCCCCCTTCAAACAGGTGCATCTTCAAAAATCCATTATCTTCTCAAAGAATAAGGGCAATTGTGAGGCTTCACACTCAATAGGTCAAAACTTTATCTTTGCTCGTGTTGCCTACCTTCATGACAATGATTATTCCTAGAGGAATAAGTAGTAGACTAGACTAATAAATCCATCAATGTATAGGCAATAATATTGATCGAAGTCAATAATATTGTTAGCATGAAAAAGATCATTTGGAAGACGATAGGTTATAGGATTAGGACAACAACCATACTTTCTGGCTAGCTTATACAGTGGAACTTGATGGTTCACAAGATGCTGTTACGTGAGTGCTTTTCCATGCTCTAACTACAGCAGCCCTCCATAACCTAACAGCTGGCTGCTTCATGTCTCAGAAGCTGAGGCAATGATGGTTTCTGCATCCTTTAATTATTGAAAATAATTGAAATAGGGTTGATCCTCTCTGCCTTCTACTCCTGTGAGAATATCCATATGCACATACCAACCACAGTTTAGTATAGTCCCACTATCATTACAGCAGGGCCAAGTCTTCTGCTATAATCCAGTAGTTGCAAAAGATTAGACTCCTGCACCCAAAATCGTTTGTGAATGAGCGATTTATTGATACGGAGAGGGACAACTTTTTTTGGTTAAAAACCAAAACCTTTTTTTTGTTAAATCCGGCCCGAATATGATTAACAAGCTGCTTGTAGATGGAATAAGGTCCTGGTTAACACTTTCACAATGTTTTTACCCTCCTGAGAAAGAGAAGGGTACAGTTAAAATGAAAGCTTTACTAAACAGTGTCCTCAAAGAGAGACAGAAATATCTGAATCTGTATAAGAATGTATTTACTCAGGTGTATTTACTCAAATGATTTTGTTTTAATCATTAAAAATGGAAACCAGCTGAGGTCTTTAACTGTGAAAATGACAATGCAAAACATGTTCATTGCATTTTTCTTTCAAAGTGATATTAAGGGAACAACTCAGCTTCTAGAGTACTAAGAATGATTTTCTCATTAGTCTTTATAAACATTTTAATATATAATGAAATGCATATTTACATATGGAAAAACCTGTCAGATGTCACTTGAACACATAGAGTAAATAAAATACTGAATGATTTTGGGAGCCTTTTAGAAAAAGGTCTGGAATAGAGATTTGAGTTAGCGAGTATTACTTAGTAAATGCTTAAGTAATATATACAATGAGAAAAGAGGAAAATACACTCATTGGCTGGGAGCTTATTGAATATTTAGAGCCAGAAAACTCAGTGTTGGTGGAGGTATGAAATTTCCTTAACTCTACCCAAAAATCTCCCTATGATCAAACCTAATTGAAGCTAATGGGAATTTTGCCAGTGACTTCACTTGGGAGCAGAATATGATCCCTAATAAATACATAATAGGTTCACTATGCTAAAATCAAATTGTCCTGGAACAACATTACTTAGTTTATATGAATGTTTTTTTGTTAGGTAGTCCAGTCTGCTGTTTTTAAAACACTGAACTTTATTAAATCAGTGTTTTACATCTATTTCATCACAGTAGTTTCCATATTTGTATCTGACTTTTTTCTTAAGGATCAGAGAGACAAGGATGAACTGAGCAATGCTTTTTCTTTTTAGGAAGACCTGTTCTAAGGAGGAGTGTTAGTTTTAGTTTGAAAACAGTTCTACACATGTGCTAAATTGCGAGTCCAGAGGCAGAGCATTAACCCTTATATAAACTAATTGGGCTAATTCTCTTCTGGAATTTAGGCAAATAATGTAACTGAGATAAACAGAGAGTCACTTATATGTCCACATTTATCTACACTTCCTATTTATACTGCTAAATGCTTAAAACAACACTGGCCCATAAATTTGCCTTTTCATTCTCATTCTTTTGGCAGTGTTTCCTACATGCTGCACTTTTAAGAGTGCAGTTTGGTCTCCTCTCAAATAAATAAGAGCCATGGAAGGAAAAAACTGCAGCTACAAAGTAGTTCTAACCCATTAAATGCAGATGGCCCACAGGGGGTTTAATCATAAGAGAGAGAACACACATCATGCTGAAATATAGAGCTGTTTTCTATCACTTGTTACCATTTGAATGTCTGTCCCAGGAAAGTGAATTCAATATAT
>VYZV01035938.1:0-14376 GCA_013401275.1 Pandion haliaetus | reverse complement strand
ATCTTTTTTAAGTAGAAAACATGGTTTATTATCTGCCTTAAATGAAATAAAAACAAATCTGTCCCTCTCTCCACTTTTGCACCAGGCAGGAAGCATCCAAGATGGGTGATACTTAGTGAAAGGTATTCTGTTATGTCTCAAAATTTCTTTAAAAGCACTAATTCATCCCAAAATCAACCCTCATAGTTTTTGCTTTGCCTGAAAATTCATTAGGATATTTGTAGAGATGATATTTTGCTGTGTTAAATTTGTTCCTGTGGATTAATGGGGTAATCAGTTTTCTATTGTGCTCCAGCTTATTGATTCTGCTGGAAACCATAGCCTAGGATAAAAAGTGCTATTTTCCATTTATTCTATGTGTTAATATTCAGCTGAGGGACCTTGGGAAGTTGTCAGAGGCAAGAATTCTGTAAATTGCAATAGCTTGCTACAGAAGACATTTTATTTATTTTAACTTCTCCACCTCCATTCCTCTTTGGCATCCAATATGCATATATAAAGTGTTGCTGCTACTTTCCAGTTTGAGTTTAAAGCTCTTTGTTTTTATATAAAATAGTTCTGTTACATTTCTGTACTATGTCAAAGCAAAATCAAGTTTGTTGTAACTCTTCAGGGCTTTACACATCTCTGCTTTTCTTTTGTTACTATGCAAGCTGGCTGTCACCTATTGTCTCTGCTTCACCAATGTTTGCAAAGCTGTTGTATGGCAACTTATATGCTCCTTTTATATAGCCCTGATAGAGTACTAGAGTCCTCCCATGCAGTGATTTGGCTGACCCAAAAATGAGTTCTTTTAAATTGTCTTCCTTGGTTTTGTAGTATGCTGTGGATTTGTACAAAAATGATCTAGTGTCATTCATTTTCCTGGATGTTCAGCTTGCGACACCTCAAAGCAGAAACTGTCCATAACTTTGTGGAATGACTGGCACAAACAACTGCATAAAATAATTCTTGTAAGTCACCAGATTTATGACTTCCTCTCTGTTTCCTTACTTTTAGTTCTCATTCTGAAAAAAGCTTCCATATTTGCTTCCCAGTGGACATCTTCCATCTATTCAGCTACCTGATTGTCATAAACTAGTCCTCTTTATCATTATACATTTTCTTTCTCAGCTGCATTCTTCTTTACATTAGTGTAGCACCTTTTTCTGCTTGCAGCCTTAATGTAGTTTCCATGTACTGGCCAACATATTTTTTCCACATAAGCGTGTGCATTATTTGCTCTTGCTGATGCTGCTTCATATGTGATTCATACTCAAAAACTTCTTCCATTCAGTGTTTACTACAGAAGTGCTGTCAGTTTTAGTAGCACCATACTCTGGTTGCAAATATATTAGTAGTGGGAAAATCACAGTCGAAGCAAATTAACCACAAGTTATATATTCTAGTCCCTGTGAATTCTGGAGGAGTGAGAAGCAATGGGCATCTGCCTGGATCTGGTTAGTTCTTCATCAGCTGACCTTCTGCAAAATTCAGGGGGCAAGAGGAAACAATATTCTATTCCTTCATCACTGCAGAAGTATCTCACGAGGAGATCCTTTACATGCAGCTTTCTCTTTGACTGACCAACACGTGAAAAAGGTTCATATACTGAATATGGAGACATTAGTGGAAAGGGAAGAACTATATGCTGCTAGGTGGCTGATTATTTTAATATATTATCCATATAGAACAGATTGATTTTGCATATGTCACAGAACACAACAGATTTCCTGTTAGTTTTAATAGCCATGATGTATCATTTTAAGTAAAATTTTAAGATCCCAGACATCACATTTCTCCTGCCTTATTCTACAGATACATAAAGCTGTATTGTCCTCCCACCTTTCTAAATAAATAATACAAATAAGGTTTTTCAAGGTAGACTTAGAAACCATCCTCTCTATACTTAACCCATTTTTGTTCCTTCATGCCTAAGAATTTGCCCAAAGAGTTTTACTTTCCCTGGATCATAGGAGATGAAAAGCGGCTTTCCAGCTCCTGGCACAAGACTTTAACATCTGAAGCAGAGGAACCTCTCTTTAAGACTGAAAGCATCGTTAGAAGACATGGCAGAGCTATCATTCAGCTCAAGGCCATCAAAGGGAATTCTGCTACATAAAGTATTTCAAGACAGAGTGACAGTTTTTGCTCCGGTGAATACTTAATTGGAGAATCTGGCAAATTTTGCTGGAACAGGATGGGAACTTTTTCAGATGAGAGTCTACTTATTAGATAATAAAAGTAATTCTCACTCATATTTGCACTCTTTTTTCCATTGCATGGTGATTTCTTAAGCTTCTGATTTTAACAGAAGGTAACAGAAGGACACCTTTCCCTAAAATACCCGATGGCTTGTTGCAAGCATAGTGTTTGGGTAAAAATTATTATAGTTTTTCAAGTAGAAGAAGGAGCTGAGCCTGATCTCATAAAAAGCAGAGCCCAATGATAATCCCACCTGTATGAGGTTTTCACATGCTCTGAAAATTCATATCCACCTTTTGCAAAGAAGTTTGCAAATCTTGAAAGTTTTAGCTGTAAGCTATGCCTTGTGTTGCTGAAACATAGGAAGAAGATGACCTTCAAGGACATGCCCAGTACGGAGTCCTCCACACCTGGAATACTTCAAAGAAGACACAGGTACCTCTTGGGTTAGGCTTCATCTTAGATGGGGTGTTGAAGTTGTAACACTTAGATTTAGGCATATAAAATGGCAGCTAGATGCCTAAATCTTCCACAGCTCCTATATGGATCTATTATAAATCCTTGACTCTGCTCCCAAATTCTTCTCTCTTTTGTCTCTTCTAAGTGATGTCTCTCAAAGTTCATGAATTGCAAAGCAGAAATGACCCTGCATGTCTCAGTCTATGTTTTCCATATGTGCATTACATAGGTTTTAATATTTATTACCATATTTATAAAACAGTGTTACCATGATTAAGGCTCTCCAGGCTGCATTTTTATATTTCAATATTCAAAGACAGCATAACACAATATGTTGTTGATATATTCCAAATATACAGGCAAATATTTTAACTGTCATAAAATGTTTGTTTGAATTTCTCTACATATATTTTAAACAGTATGTCAAATTCTCTGCAGAAAGTTTTGTGAAAGATATTAAAATGCAGAAATTGAAACTATGTGGCTTTTTCAAAATAGGTGATATTTACAGTAAAGTGTTGATCAGTCAAAACCACATGAATCTGCAACATTTACAAGGCTTAAAGTGGGATTTGTATCCAATTTCAGAAACTAATCTTCGTTTCTGACTTTGTCTTCCATAAAAATATGGTTTTTATTTTTCAGATTTTGAATAGGCTACAGATAAATGGTGTAAGCAATTACAAGTGCTGGGTGGAAGCAGGGACTGATGGGTAGTTGGCACTTGCTTAGATGAGAACACTTGGTGCATATTATTAACATAGACAAAATTTTAATGTCATAGTGCACTCGAGTACCAGCCATTGGATTTTACCCCCTTCCCTTGTTAACATCAAGGTGTTGGCTGCAGGGGAGGTCTCTGTGGCAGGAGGCCAGGGGCTGCCCTGGGCTGAACCCATTGAAGGACACAGCTGAGCCCACCAGTGAAGCTGAGGAAACACTTAAGGAAAGGCAAAAATGCTGGACTGAGAGAGGAGGAGGTAACAAAAAGAGTGAGAAACAGTGGAGGGCACACCAAGATCAGAGGAGGAAAAGTGGGGGGGGAGGAGGTGCTTCAGGCACCAGAGCAGACTGTGCAGGACCCATGATGGAGCAGTTATTTCCTGAAGGAACTAAAGCTCGAGGGGAGTCCGTGCTGGAGCAGGGTAGAAGTATCACAGGGAAGGAGTGGCAGAGAGGAACCATTATGTATTGACCATCACCTCCCCAGCCCCCCTGTGCCACTGTTGGGGTGGGTAGAGGAGTTGGGAGTGAAGGAGCAAAGCTGAGCCTGGAAGAGGGGAAGGAAAGTTGTTTAAATGTTTGTCTTTTTTTCTCACTACCTTAATCTGTTTTAACTGGTGAAAAATTAAATTTTCCCCAAGTTGAGGCAGTTTTGCCCATCACAGTAACTGGTAAGTGATCTCCCTGTCTTTATCTTGACTTGCAAGCTTTCTAATCCTGTTTTCTCCCCATCTCCTGCTGGAGTGGGAAGTGACTGAGCAGCTGGGTGGGAGTCTGGCCCTTAGCCAATGTTAACTGACCACAGCAACCAAATTGGTTCTGGGTCCCAACAAATTGGGTCTGGCTAAGACATGTTGTTCAGTTATCAGTCTGAAGAGTTCAAGTGGTCAAAAGTCTGCCACTGCACATGACAAATTTGTTCCACTTGTCAGTCCTTCCTATTGTGAAACATTTTTGAAATGTTTCTCAAAACAGCTAACCAGTCCCAGTTTGCAAAAATGCCTGCTGATTTGATAGGGGAGTTTACTCTTCTGTGGACAATTTGATGACCACATTTAATATCCATTTATGGTGCATTGGAGGGAAAAGAAGTTTTACAAGTCTGAGTCAGAGTCTGGAGAAAAGGTCTTTCTTATTTTGAGTTTAATGCCACATCTTGGAAAGATCATCTCCCCGTTTTACTCTTTTACCTTTGCAGTGTGTTGGAAATCATTGGCAGCAGTTAGGAGTATTTAGCTTGCAAAGGACTCATATAGTGAGAAATTAAACTGCTCCAAAAGTTTACAGAGGTGAGGAAGATAAGAATACTGCAGAACCAGGTCTTTGAGTAGACTGCACTACTTTAAATATCCCATTAGCCATAAACAGAAGTACAGTATTACCTGAGGAGCAGTTGGATGAAAAAATAGCCAAGTAAATATTATAAGGAGAAAAACATGCACGTAAAAACATAATTGTGCAAGAGGGAGTACTAAGAACTATCCCTTTCGTGGATGCTATTTTCTACCTTATTTCTACCTGCTAAACATTTTCTGTGTAGTCTAACTGCTTGTGTGCGGGAACACATGTAAAGGCTGTTTTCCTGATGCATTGCCAAGTGCAAAGGGTAAAAGGTGAGTTATGTGATGCTTTCCAACTACTGTGATGGCTAGTCCATGGAGATGTAGCAAACTACTGCTGCTAACCTCTTCTGCAGGAAATAAGTGTGGCAAGATAAGGAAGCAGTAATATTCTATAGTGGTATAAAAGATTATTTCTGCTCAGGAAACTTCTGTATTAGTGGAAAGTGATAGTCTCCTCAGATACTAAAGGAAACTCCTAACCAATATTTTTTCACCTCATTGGCTGTAGAGAAAGCCTAGGAAAGCAGGCCTTGCTTATCTGAAGTTAGGTTTCGTGAACACATTGTGAAAGTAATGGTTTTATTAAAGCTTCCCCACTGGCTTACTAGGTAGAGGGCACATATATCTTTCTGGCTTTAAGGCACAGGAATGAAAGGTGGTAGCAAAAATAACTACAGGTATAAATAAAAGCCTTCCTAGGTTTGCAGTGGGTTACTGCAGCCCATCCCAAAATGATTATGGGCGGTAAGGAAGAATTTAAGGTGCATCCTATGCTGTGTCTGAGTGCTTGGTCATTGCCCAGGTTCGGACTCATTACTCTCAGTGTCTGCCAGGAGTCAGAGCAAGTCTGGTTCTGCTCACCCCACAGGAATCTGCCTCCTCTCATCTTACTTCTGTAGTGCTGCCCCCTCTGTTTTGCAGAGCCACATGTAACAATCGAGATAAGAAGCAGGGAAGGAAATAAGGAGATTATATTTTTAAAAAATTACATGTACAGGTCTGCATATATATAACATATCTCACAAAAGCTATGGGAGTTAGGTGGTTAAAGCCCCTAAAAGTCTTTATGTTCTCCTGTGGTGAGAAAGTTCTCTCCCCTCTATCCCTAAAGGGGAAGGGAAACCCCTCTGGAGAGGTCATCTGTGATGTTCATTATCTCTGAAATGCAACTATTTTATAAATCAGGTTCAAACAATGTGGAGTACACAAATGTATGCAAACCTCTGAGGGCAAGTATGTGGAAAGGTTCCTCCCTCTTCCTACTTCCTTCTCCCTCCCCACAAGCAAGGCTTGCAGATGTTTTCTTCTGCTCTTTATTCTTTTGTTCCTGTTTGGCTGTGACCCTTACTCCCAACTGATCCTTTTTTGTCAAACTTTGTTTTTTCCTGAGCCTTTGATCCTGTACTTTGACTGTTGCAATAATGAACACAACACTTATTTTGCTAGATTCATTTTATGATTCCTTACCTCTCAGAGTTCCCATGAACAATAATGCACACTTCTTTTGCCAGTGTCTTGCAGAAAAAGAGGGGGTCTCACATAAACTACCACCTTGCCTAAGGACAGGTGAAACATAACCTTACATACGTAGATTAAATACTTAGGATTATGCATTATAAGTATACGTTTGACTATCCAGTGTGTCTTTGTGTTTCCTCAGTTTCCCAGCTAGGGGAAACTAGCCAAAGGTTAGTAAGGTGGGTAATAGAACCCAGTTTAGAAGACACACAGGAGACAAGAGGCTAGGGCTCCAGCATTGGGTCAGGAACAACAGCTCCTTGTTCTCAGAAAGAAATATTGCCTTATGCCAAAACTATGTATACTCTTAGGTCTTCCAATGCTTTTTCTTTTCTGATTTCTGTGCCCAGACATCTCAGTTTAATCGAGAAAAGTGGGAGAAAAAGGATCTCTGTCTGCTTCACAGAAAATAAATGTGCTTACACAGAAAACATTCTAGCTTTTGTAGTTGAGTATCAGTCATATAGTGTATGACACATGCTGTGAGAATACTACAAACCATGAATCTAGACCAACCAATCTAGACCTTACTAGCAAACTAGTAAGGTTTTCCTCCATGAAACTGTGATTCAGATACTTATATTGAGTAGCATGTATATATAACAATAATTGTAGAAAGTACAGCTTGAGAGAAACTGCAAGCATGATTTTTCATACACCTCCTTTCAACTACTCCAGTGATTTACTAGAATCTTAAAGTTGGTGGCTTGCCTTTGAAGTAAGGTGACTCTTTAGTCAACACAAAGCTGATCAAGGAGGCTGTCTCTCCTTTGCAACAACAGTGGAGGAAGTTACTTAAGGTTACTACTGTCAGCTGCACACAGATCTTCAGCCCATTTTAATTTATGTCATAGGCAGGCAGGCCCCAAGCTGTGCTCAGATGATCAGAAGCAGCAGTAATAACTTGGAAACAATATTTTTTCTCAAGTCTATGTGCTAAGTACAACTCAGCTGGAGCAGAGGGAATCAAATGTGACTTTTGTAATTTGATTGGGTGAAATGAACAATCTATCTGAAGACAGATAAGTGAGATGATAGTGGCTTGGGCAGTAAATCATTGACCAAAGATTTCTTTTGCTACTTCTTTTTCTTAAATAAGTACTTTATTTAAAGGGAAAAAATCTAGTTAATAACTATTATGGGGGGGTCAGGAGAAATAAAGGAAAAAGCCTGGAAAGGAGAAAGAAGTTCAATAAAGAAAGGTAATTAGAAAGCAGAGAAGGGAACAAGAGTTTTCTGCTTCTTTCCAGCTTTGTAAAATATCTTCTCATTAAACAAACCTCCAAACATAAAAGAAACACCAAAAGGGGGAAAAAAAGCGCCCAATAGGATCAAATCCATGTGAAGAAAATACCTTTGGCAGACAGTAAATCAGCATTGCCCAAGCTGGTTCACTCTGAGACTAATTGTCTACAAAGTTGCCTGGAATCAAATAAAATGCTGGTGAGATCCGTACTTTCAGAGTTCACATTGGTCATTGCATCTAGCTGAACCCCAGATAATTCTACTACTGTCTCTGACCCGTTACCATGGCAAGCAACGTGTCCAGTTAGCAGTGCTGGGAAAGGCATCTAGTGCTTCATTCTCCAGTGATTATCTTCCTGTAATTTCATATTTGTGTTTCCCCGATATATACAACAGAAAATAGAGTAGTGCTTGTTGCAGAGCTGCTGGCAAAAACATTGATTTATTGACAATATAAATAAAACCCCCTGCTGGTAAATTGGCTGAAAGCTGGCAATCCTGGGTAGGGTTAAAGGAAGGTTTTTGCTGGGTAATAAATTCAAGAGGCATGTACACTTAAATCATGATGTTGAACCATTTCCATACTATAAGACAAACATACACATTCCAGTTACATTTTAAATCCCAGAGTAGCCAAGGTTTGGATCTAGTTCAGCACTTCTCCAAAGTTTAGAAATTTTCTGAAACTTTATATAGGAACTGACATAAAGCAAGTGGGGACAAAAGCAATTGAAACTTCATATTTGTAAGTAAACTTCATTAAAATGTAGGCATGTTCTGGTCTGGGGTTACTTTTTTTTTTTTTTCAGAGAAATTTTCCGAGTACTTACACAGGGTAGAGCCAGACAGTAGGTAGTCCACAGATTTATTGATCTATTGCACCCTAAAAACAACTTTTAAAATCTTAAATACAAGAATATGGAAGAGAGTATCCTTGAAGTTTTCAGTGCGCCTTAATGGAGATGTTGTAAGATATATACAGAACAGAGAAGGTTAAATCCTGATTTAGATGAAATCAGAGAAAAACCTCCCCCAAATCCTATTATATGTATTCTTGTTCTGTGTCACCTCTACTATCCTAATATGCTTACATTGTTTCCCACAGGCCAAATGCAAAAGGTTTTGCACTTCTCCTCCACTTATGATTTGCTCTCAAGCCCTGAAATTCATTGTGGTGTTATTGCTTGCAGATTTATAGCTCAATCAGCTTTGTAGTAGCCTCTTCTTTTATGGGTGGGCTTTCTTTGAACATTATGAAATATGTGCTACCTCTTTCCCCTTTGGTTAGAACTTTTTTCAAATCCTACTAAATTTTCCTTAAGATCTACAGAACATGGATTGCGTTTCACTGCTTAACTTAGGTGATGCACAAACCACTTGGCATGCCCAGATGATACTCCACTGAAAGTTTTTCAAGGTATTTATTGCTCAGCAGTGAAACAACTGACTATCATTATTTGAAGTGCTAGAGTTCAAAGCTAACAGCTTGCGAGGAGCCACAGTAGTCCTGCTTCTCACATAGTCCTGAAGATCTACAGTTTGATATACTAAATCCAGCTTTTGGTATTGGAACAAAAGCACCATGGTCACACAATGCAAAATATTTCTTTGAGGTAAATTTAGTTTATTTCTTTAAATTTTTTTGCTCAGAAAATGGATTTTTTTTTTTCCTTACAAGTACCTGTTAAGGTTACTTTGTAATGTGTGGTTCACATGAGCAATGTAAAGCATACCAGCTTTGTGTGTTTGTATACAGGCTCTTCCTCTCAAAACGCTATCCCATATTTATTCTGAGGCAAGATCACAACAAGGTAAATAACACATCATAAAGCGACATTCTAGATATTTTTTTTATAACTTACTTATATGAATATATTGTCATTGTTCATAATTAGTCTCATCTACATAGAAGATTTTGTTCAGACACTTCCTGTGTGACAGCAGGTATATTGGTATCCTGGGATTAAGCTGGAGCACTTAGAATTAGATTTAGAATCTAGGCTATAACAAACTCAAGTCTTTTGGTAGAGACTAGAAAATCTTGTAGCACTTGTTCATCTCTAATTTACACTTACTCGCTCTGAGTGCTGATTTTTGAAAAAAACTTTATATTCTTATATTTAAAGTTGTGATCCATGTTTTTCCTTTTTGGCGAGACCACTAGAAACCCAGTATGTAAGTTTAAAACTTCAGGATGTATTGACAATCTAACTTCTAAATGGAGCGCTTATGAAATCGTCACCTTTGTGAGCAGAGGTGAAACAAAGAACATCCAGTCCTGAACTAAACTGGAAGTCCCATCCCTAGAAAAACAACCTGGAGCTTGCACTTCCTTGACTTGTCTGATACACCCATTAAGCTTCCCACTAGGTATTAGATAATAAAGCAACTTAAGACTTATTTTCCTTTTTTAAAAAAATTATGCTATCATTGGTAATTGTCTTAAATGAATGTCAAAAAGTAACATTTTTCAATTCTATATTCTTAGAAAAGACTAGTTACTGTTTATTTTTTTCTCAGTACTGGTGTGAATTCAAGTTAGAAAGGGAGAGGAGGAAACACAGGCAAAATTCTGCCTTTTTCCTGGTATGAGGCATGCAGGTATGAGATAGTGTTCAGTTTGGGCTGCTACCAGGTTCATCTTCATATATAATAGCTTCAGTGGACAGAATTTTGCTCTATCTTCTCCCACTGATAGTAAGAATTTGGTACCACCTGTATATGACACTTAAAACTTCACAAAGGTGAAGGGATGCTTTTGTGAATTGCCAATTTAGATATAAACTTAAACTGTAGCTCCTGATCAGTATAAAGCAGGAGTTGATAAATGAAGCAATCAATCACAAACACCACTCGGGACTGACTTGGTTGGCCCTGTCAAGCAGCAGATGGAAGCAGCTCTAACTTGAGTCTGTCGAACTTTGCCTAAGGGAGCGAGCCATGTCTGAAACTCATAGTATGTTTTTATTATGAAATATCTGAATCTAGTATTTAACCAGAGAGGTGGTCTTATGTATAGAAGAAAAACATATTATATGTTGCCAGAAACTGTTCCATTAGGAACAGTTAAGAACGATAAGTTGGAGCAAAGGAAAAATTCTTGTACCAAGGATGACACCTGAAACAGAGCCCCTGTAAGAGCTGTGGTGAGTATGAAGTGGTGTTATCCCAGCATGAGTCTCCAGTTTTACTATAGCATACGTAAACGTTAGTATTTCTGCTCTTTGACATATTCTGGAACACGGGAGAAACGACTGCATTCACTCCAGGAACGTGCTGTTGGTGACACACTGATGCTCCAGGTCCAGCAAAGGCACTTCATGAAAGGCAAAAGGCTGTGCCACTCAGGCTGCATTTGAATTCTTGCTGTATCTGAGCAGAGAGTGATGGATGACCTGTGTGCAAGAAATGGCGTAAACACCTCTTAAAAAACCACAGCTGCACTTACATCAGAATCCTAAAAGGCAAACCAAGGTGGGAGAAATCATGAAAAAACAAAGAAAAAAAATGGGTCCATTTATATTTACAGAGGGAACAGTTAATTTTAAAGCACAAATAGAATGCTAAGGTAAAGCACAAGTTAGTTCAAGTCCTCTCTTTATTTTTGCAATATTTCTGAAGGCTTTCAATGCCTCTTTCTAATTGTGACCTTACTCCTGTTGTGAATATATTTCCTATTTGGATTTCCGTGGAATGGTGAAGTTGGGATCAGGATTCCTTTCTTCTTGGCCCCACATGGAAGAGGAGAGTTCTTGTTCTAAAGCTTTTACACTCAAAGAGCTCAAGCCTGCAACTGGTAATGCACAAGCAGAGATGTAACTGTTGATGATAGTATCACAATCTCAAATAGCATCTTTAACTGACACCCATAACATTTTACTGCACATTTATTCAAGCACATTTGTAATTGCAGCCATCACTAATTCACACATTCTATTTCACTAGGTGGAAATAAAAATGTCTTTAACAGAAGACAAATAGCAACTGCAACAATTTGCTTATGGCTGTGATAGATTCTGAATGCACTCCTAAAAGCTGCTATAACTCAGAGGTTACAGGTTTAGGGCAAGTTAGTATTTGGGTTTCTATTGCCTGTATTTTTGCAATCATGCTAATCAGCACAGGTGATATCTGACTTTGATACACACATTTGTGTACTAAAAGAAGAAATGAAAGGAGAAGTGGTATTTCCAAAGTTTATTTCATTAATCATTTTGTATGTATTTCTAAATATTTGGAAGCATAGCTTTCAAAGCTATTGGACAAAAGAAAAAAAAATCATTGATATTTTAAGATTTTCTCTAATGATCCTTGTCACTGAGTTGGTGCCAGGGATGAAAACACATTTTTTTAATACATATTTCTAAATGCTCAAGATACTTGACCAGTCAAACAAAAATAATAATCCAGAAATCCCCACACAATTTGTCTCACTGTGTTCTTAGTGTTTTAGCCCTTGGTAAAGACTGGAACGTAATAAGATGCTGTAGAAAGCTCACACCCTTCTGCTTCTGGGTTGAACTGGGCTTGTGACAGCAAGACTGACTTGTGTTGGCTTCCTCTGGGTTGCCACTGCCTGCTTTAGACTAATGAAATCCATAATACTCAGTTATTTTTCTATTAAACAATCCAGCAGCTATAGTCCTTTCCCACTGATTATCATCATTATCCCATGCATAGCCCCAGAAAACTAGGAAAGACGTACAATATCTCAGAGGAGAATGATTGAAGGATGGATGCAACATCAGTTTAATTTTCTTTTCAGTATGTTCATATTTATGAACTCTGATTGTTTCTTGTGCATAGTTGGTCCATCTGTGCCTTACAATGGAGAGGATAATAAAGATAATTTGTAATTAAGATCATGCTTTTCCTCTCTTTATCACTCTGATTTAGGTTATTTTTCTGTATGCTAGTATTTATATAGGCACACCTGAAAAAAAAAAGGGTGGCCTCAATACTGGTACAGTCAATGTGCTAAATAAGCCATATTTGTAATGCTTATTTTTAGTAAAAATTTTACCTGAAATTGTCTTATTTTACAGAATAAGTATAGCTATTCAATGAATTTCTTCTGTGGAACGTTTTGTTTACTTAGTTTAAATTCATTGCCTTTTAACCCACTTGTTTCTGTACCAAGAATTTAGGTACACCCACCCACACCCAAACATACATATACTACACAAAGACAGAAGCTTTCATTTTATGTTTAGAAACATCCATCTTGCTAGTTGTGGAAGGGAAGGGAAGTCTCCCAGGAGCTAATTCCAAATGCAATGTCAAGTTTACAATAAACAGAATAATTGCACTGTTTACAGGATTTATTTTATTACTATCCTTGTGATTGCTGCAATTGTAAATAAATGTGCTCCTTGCCACAAATTTATTTTGTTTTCCAGAAAGAAGGACAGATTTGCTTCCTTTCCCTGCAATTAAAATAATGGGCAATATATGCTTGTATTTGGGTTTCTTTAGCCAATGTAAGCCAGACAGCCAGGCAGCTGTTGATCTTAAAGGATTATCACAAAACAAGTTCACTTAGCTTTAGATTGTAATTTATCATTCGAGACAAAATCCTGATTGTGTTTTTAAAACAGTTGCATTTTAAAAATGGCATCTCTGAAGTATATACAATATATGAAAAATTGTGTACTCTTCCATGAGAAATAGCACTAGTCCGTGGTGATCATGTCTGAACACTTAGGCTAGCCAGATAGACTCATGCTCAGATCAGCCGTACAGCAATTGAACACAAAAGACCAAAATGTGCTGACAGGAAAGCAAATTTTCTCCTGGAACTTCTGGTTGCTTTGACTCAGCCAAATTGGTTTTGCACCACCTCTTTCACTAGAAATTAGAGGTAAGGTTAAAGCCCTATAATGCTTGAAGGACCTCCTCAGAACCCTTGGTGGCTTTTGGTTGTTAGCAATGTAATTTTATTTTTCTAGGAGTCTGATTAAAATCTGAATTAATCTATACGTAAACGCACCATTAATGTAAATAGACGTACAATCTACTTAATGAACTGATATACTACATTCATTTTGTGGTCAGTTCTTTAGGTAGTAGTTTCTCAGCTGGGATTTATTGTTGCTTCATCCTATAATATCAGCAGATTCTAAGGTACTACTGGAAAATCGTCTCAGTGCAGGACAGTCCCTTAGCGCAGAAAGAAAAAGAAAGACAGTTGCATCCTGCTCACCTCTGTCCTTCTGGTTTAATAGAATGATGGCAAAGAAGTGTTCCCATCTTGTGTCAGGCCCGGCTACAGTTTTGACTTTCTGACACCTTTAGTAATTAATGTAATCTGAAGCAGTGTAACGATTTTAAAGTACAGAACGGGGGTGAAAGCCTCCGCGCATCAGTTCACTGGAAACACACAAAGGTGTCATGTCATGGCAGTGGTTTGCCCAAGCCCAAGAAATGAAAAACATTGGATATGGAAGCTTCTAGTATAGTTTCAAGATGCAGAAAGAAGCACCTTATTTCAACGTATGTAAAGACTAGAGATCTTAACAGTGTCTTGCCCCCGAGAAAATTTTTTACTTAAAACTTAGAAATATTTTCAGGTAATTAGTTTCCAGTTACAAAAAATCAAGAACAGGGTTGGCAGAATTCACAAAGTTAATTTGATTTCAGCAAATATTTTAACAGAAAATTAAACCCCCAAATAAATCTTAAGTAAATTTAAGATGACTCTAAATTCCAGCATTTTGTTTACAAGTACATTTTAATAAAGAAAACATACCCATTATAATCAAACTCTCAGGAAGTTCAAAAATTTTCAAAAGATTTGTTTGTCATTACTATTTTTTACTTTGAGCTGAAAATATTTTTTAACTATATTTTCAGTCTTATCAGTCAATAAGAAACTAAATTCTTGCTGGAATCTATTCTGATATGA
>VYZV01035935.1:11664-54457 GCA_013401275.1 Pandion haliaetus | reverse complement strand
GAGCCCGCGCTTCCTCCTCGGGCTCTGCGGGGAGCGGAGCGGCCCCGCGCCTCGGCGGCTGCCGCGGGGAGCAAGAATTACCCGCGCGGATCTCTGTGCGTGGCTCTTCCTCGGGAGGGGGCTGCTCAGCCCGCGCTCTCGTCGATTCGCAGATTTGGTGCGTCTTTAAGTGCAAAATCTTCCAGTTGCAACTATTGCTAAAACCTAGGCGAAGGTGCTTTGTTCGCCGCGGCTGCGTTAAAACACTTCTCCTACAAAAAGTAATTCTCTATCGGAAAACAGATACAGCTTGGCACCTCTCTGAAAGCGGGCTTGGTCGCGTTCCAGACAAAAGATGCGAAAGGATGCGTTGAAGCGTGTGTTCCATCATACTTCTCGCCCGCAACTAGCCATTTGCTCAGCGGAGAACAGTGGTAAAATCGTAGTAAAGCTCGCAGCGTTTACCATCGGGTTGGGTGAGAGACGCTGAGCGTGTCGCTCTACACTAATTTAAATGGAGAAAATAAAGCGGCGTATAGTCGTGCAATTATCGTATAATTACCATATTTGTCTAAAATGAGCACAGAGGATTTTAAGTTTCGATTTATGAGACAGGTGCTTCCAGTAAGTACGTACATAGATAACTGTGCGCTAGAATAACAGTAGGAACGTTCCTACAGAACAGCATTCCCGCTGTTTCAGTGGAATCACAACTTTGCAGTACACCTGCCTTTTCCATATGTGCACGCAGGAAGCAAAAAAACCCAAACCTTTTTCCTGTGGATCAGGCACTTTGTGATCTAAAGTGCTCCCAGTATTAAGTTATTTACAGAACTTTAAAGAAAAAGATTCAAAGGATTCCTGAAGCAAACAGGTGTTCTGTGTTGCTGCCAAGTGATGGTAATTCTGAAATACACTTCCCTCTCCGCGCTCTAAACTCTGTTGAAACTCTGGTTTACATAAACATTTTGTCCTGCAATTTGAATGCTGGATGTTGAGCTCCTTTAAGTGTCGTAAATGGAACCAAATCTTTTTGCATGCGTCAGACATTTTGGAGACACAGGCGTGATTCTGATCTCCTGTGTTACTGAAGTTCAGTGTTAATGCTACTAGTTTTAATTTACTTCTAGATCCGAGAAGCCCCAGTCTGGTATGTAATGTTTATTTTGTTCTCATTTGTTTATTGGAAAGAGGAATTTGCTTTTGTTGAAAAACACGTTGATTTGGACAGATGCAATAATTGAATAATTAAGTTTAATATTAATTGAAGACCTACAAGTCATGGGTTGGGGTACATAATGCCAAATGTTTGGAAATTCATTCCAAAGCTTAAATATTTTCCCTGAAATAGTAACATGTAATGATTCTGCTATCTAAAACTCTTACTTGCTCTTAAAAGGTACTTCTAGTAACTGAACCTTGAAATTTAGGGTTTTCTTCCCCCTGAGCAAGCAGATGGAAGGTCAGGCTGAAGCGAGGCAGGCGTCATCTATTGCAAGATGGGTAAAGCTGTCTGAAAGATAATTTTACACGTAGTCTGTCAGTATCTGTCTTTGTCCTTGCTCTGAACTAGTTATGATGCTGAGAAAAACTGGATTATAAACATCCCATTCCCTCAGTAAAACATCACCAAACACCGTTGCATCTTTAAAATGTTGATGCGATTTGAAGTCCTACTGGTGAGTTTTGATCGCTGTTCCTTCCTTGCTCTTTTGTAGGTTTTTTTTGACTCTGCAAAAGGGATTGAATGCAGATAAGACAGAGATGACTCATCTACAAATGCACACAAGCCAGAAATATTTACTAGGTTAAAACAGCTCTGGGATTAAATAGCAAGGCTTTAACTTTTCCATTTCTCTTTGCAAATACGGAGACAGTATTCTAATGAAACCTGCGTTAAACGGGACTTGTGGATAATTGCTAACAAAAAAATTTCTGGAAAATAGTGGGCTTTTTCCTCTTTCAAATTTACATACAATTCTCTCTAGCAGCTCCCCTTCCCCTAGTTGTATTCCCCCACCCTCCAAAAAACTTTGCATTTCTAGGACCTCTGCTTCAGTTCCTCATCATTTGGTATCTTTTTTTCCACAAGGAAATGGGGAAAATGTGAAAAGGAACATAAATGCGTATCACCATAAAGATTTGGTGGAAAATCTGCCTAATATTTAAGTTGTCTAAAAGCGAAATTAGGAGTAAAAGGAAGAGGAGCTGCTTGAGTTTTTCAGTTTTTTGTATGCTTAAGTGCAAAAACGCAAGCAAGGATTAAAACTTAACATCAAAATGCATTGGGCCGTCTGCGTTTAGGCTTTCTCATGAAAAGATAGATGGCTTTTGGTTACTAGTTCATAAATCATTTCATGAAATATTTGACTTGGCGTGCTGATTCAGTTTGGGACTGGTTAGGATCCTGCTCTTTCATAAGCAATAGGGATTTGCATATTCATTTGATTGTCTAGTGTGAAGTAGGAAATATGGGCTATGTGGTATGGAGCCTGACCCTCATCAGTCTTTCTGAGGGATGTGGGTAGGAACTAGAACATCATTTACCGTTTGTAGCTTCACCATCCTGTGTAGTCCTTGGATTTTGATGAGGAAATGCAATCAAGTGATACTGTCATGTAGGGTAAGGCTGCCGAGTAAATAAGCCTCCGGGGTAATTGTGGCTTTCATTAGCATGCTGCCCCTTCGAGGGTAGCGAGAGGAATTTGGGATCGTGTTACGTTTATTTATTTCACACTGGTAAATCACTTCTGTTCATGCCTATAGATAGGTCGCGTTTTTCATCTGTGCTGCAAATCGGGATAAATTGGTCTGTGCTGAGCTCTGTGCTGCCGCAGCTATTCTGGTGTCAGTGCCTCAGCTACCTGGTCCAAAGCTGGCCTGGGATCCGTAGCACCCTGCGAGAAGAGTGCTGTCTGCTTAAAGCAGCAGGAACTGCTGTGGTGTTCCCGCAACCGCTGTCGGCCGTCGCACGACCACGCGAGCTGTGGAAGGAAAGGCTGACAGACCAGCCCTGGGGCTTACGTCTCCCTGTCTGGGGGTCGCAGCTGGGGGAGGAGTCCTGCTTCTTCAAACCCACCTCCCTGGGCTGCCTGTGAGTGGGGGCCAGGGCTCCTCCGGTGCCTGTGGGCATCTCCCACCTGAGGAGCAGCTGGCTGGGTCTTCTGGGAGGGTGAAATAGGCTGACAGGGCAGCGGTTCAGGAGGTGGTTGGTTCTTTTTTTGAATAGGGATCTGAATTTGATAATGAACTTCTCGGTGACTTAAAATCTGTCCTTTATTGTGATCGAACAAAGTTTCCTTTTAATGTAGCGTGAATATGTTAAAAAAGGAAGCTGTATTACAGATGTTTTCAGTTGTAGTTCCTAAGCGACAGCAATCTCTAGTAAATGCCATTTGGGTGGGGGTGAAAGGGTAAACAAAAAAAGTTGAAAGCCACAAAATGTATTCGTTATTTTTAAGGTGGACAGCAAATGATAGCAGTGCTTACTTCCAACATGAACTGTGACAGCTGAGCAGACTGTTCTCAAGCAAACATTTTTGTCTTCAAGTATTTTATTGGGGGGGGAGGGAAACCCCATGGCTCTGGGGGGACTTGGAGTGCTTGCAGCACTGCCATTGTTTTGCTCCCTTGTAGTACCAAAGTCTTTATTGAACCATTCACTTTCAGAGTAGCTCAAGGTTTAACTTTGTAGCTTTCAATTAAGTCAGTTGTTTACCATTATGCCCTCCTCAGCCACTCTTGTTTCTAAACAAACATCTTTTAAAAAATAAAATGGGAAAGTGAGAATTACAGAGTATTAATCTTCTCGTCTCAGCTCCCCTGGAAAAGACAGAATAATCAGAGATTTGATAAAGCAAAATACCATAAAATATATGAAACAAACCCCCCCCCTTGGGTTGAAAGTGTAAGCCTCATACCTTCACAGCAGTGCTTTTCAGGAGAGCGTAGGGCAGATAATTAATTTTGTCCCAGCAGAGTCCACTGGCTGAGATGTTGGTGAATGGTCATAAAGTGCTTACAAGTCAGGCAGTGCTATGGGAATGGGCTAGCTGCTTAGTTTTTATTCATCACTGTCTTGGTGACAAGAATGCCCTGGACATTGGATGAGTACATGCTTATTATTAGACCTGCAGCTTTTCTCTATCAGCCTTCTGGAAGAGTTTTCGGATTTGAATTATAAAGTGAACTGAGAGGGGTTTTTTTGACGTGTTTTTTAGGGTGCAAGTCACTACAGCCATAAACTCCAGGTTTTCTTTAGTATTACAAAAAAGTGAAGAGAGTCAACGTTCAGGTTTAACACAATCGGGTTTTAATTTTACGTTAGTCTTACTGTGGCCTGTAGCTGTACACATTCGAGTTGTGCTAACACCATATACCCTTCCTTTGTGTGCCTTTGTGTCGAGCGTACAAAGGTACACACGCACAGGTGAGTAAGGACCTATGCGTAATTTTTGCTGGCCAAAAGTTTGAAGTTGCTATTGGAAAGATTGCCTGTAATTGAATATGTGCTTTAAAAATCCTACCTTTTTGAGGTTGTCAGTTATTGAAATTATTGAGAAGACTACTGGCTTACAGAGAAATGTTTTAGTTTTTTGGTTATGCATGTTTTGTCTCTCTTCATAAAAATCAACCATCTCTTTCTGTGATGCTGTAGTCACTAAATTGGGGAATTTGAAATCTTAGTGTAGGTGATCTTTTTGAGTGAGGTTGGGTTTTTTTGGTTTTTTTTTTTTTTTTTAAGGAAATTGGGCTTATGCAGTTATGCTTTCTCTATGACTATCATATTGTTCAATATGTCTACCGTATTTTCCTTATTAGTTTTTTTTTAACCGGTTACCTCATTTCAGCTGAGCTTGAAAGAGAAGTAGTAGATCTTCAAGTATTGTGCAAATGGGTGGTGAGATAGAAAAGAGAGAGACTGTCAGTTCACACCAGTGGAAAAAAACCCTGCACTGTGACTAAATCCCTGATTATCAAAGTAACTACATAGAGGAATGCTTAAACACCACGACCCTGGGGAAGAGCATCAGTGGACCAAACCCCCTACTGTGCCTCAGGTAATCCATACAGAAGAGGCAAGCAAATCCATAAAGAATCAAGTTCTCTTGGTTTCTCAGAATTTTCTTTTTTTGTAAACTTCAAACTGTAAATTCTGCTTGTATTTTCTAGGTGGTAACTGAGTAGCTTATTTTTATCTTGTGTTGCTCTTAGAAGAGAAGGTGAATTGTCAACACTCTATATATGTGTCTGTGGCATCTTATCAGTTGTTGTATAAATTCACTGTTTCCTGCATTCAGTAATTTGTTATGCAGGTTATGGGGGTTTTTTTGTGAATTTCCCCCAGTCAGTGTTTAGTGTTGAAATAATATTATTGCTAAAAATCTCCAGGTTTTTTTAAATAAACATATTGGTTTTCCTGGTTGAACAGATACACCATGTGTGATGAAAAGTTAAAAAGCAAATAATAGAAGCAAATATTAATTTTACATCTTTTGGTTTTAAGTGTCATTTTTTGTTGGCCTGAATGCCTACTTAGGACTGTCTTGGGTGTGCCTTAATCTGCAGATTGTAACATTAGATGTTGGTTGTGCATTGTCCTTGATTTAGATAGAAAGCTTGAATTATTATAGCCATAAAGCTATTTTTGAGATCGTAGTTTCAAAACATCACAGCCTTCCAGTAGATATTAATAATTTATATTTTCCAGTACCAGTAGCTTTATTGACTCTATTCTCCAGGGAGAAAGATACACTTAAACATCTTTTTACTAATTTTGGCATCACTTGAGGCCAAGCCTTGAATGAAGTCATGATTTTACTCCCGTGCCATGGAGCTATATTAATTTCATTGTTGGTAATTGAATGTTGGCTCCTGCTGGCCAAAATTGTTCATGTTTATAGGGGCCTGTTCCATACACTTTTCCTCAAATATATCTGTTGAAGAAAGTAATAGGTTTTCTGGTATTTTTGAGCTGCTGTTTAGTTTCTACCATTTTCTTTTAGCTTCCCAGCAGAAAAAAAGCCACAGAGTAACCTCTTCAAGATCTATTTAGGGCTACCAGGATGCTAGTCTGTCACTAAGCTGCTACTAATAGCTGTGCCAAATATTTTTTTTGGTGTCTTAAACACGCATACAGCCCTGGGAGGGTATTAGAGATTTGGGTTAATGATGTTCTTTCTAATTTTAACATTTATTACAAAGATAAAAACAGGGTGTTAGGGAGATTTTTATGCTTTTGGTGTTTAAAAAAAGGGAGAAGAAAATGGAAAAAATAAAAAGCCCATCAACCCCAAATCTTTTGATTGGTTGCTTATAGGTTGTCAGATGCAAAGAACCAAGCTCATATCGTAAGTTTTAAGTGACTTGTTACTGAAATTGGAAGAACATGATCTGACTACTGTAGTATCCACACCAGATTCCATGTTCTCCCTCACTGAAAACCTGGCGGCTCCTGGAGCTCGTAGATCTGTGTCAGTGCTTACACAGGCGTAGGAGAAGGTATTCCTGCAGCTGTGCCTTTTCTTGGGTGGATGTGATGAGACAAAGGCATCGGGTTGGACAAAATCATCTGCCAAGCTGGAGTTTGAACGCTGAATTAAGGAGAAGGAAGTTGAAACTGCCTCCATCAGGGAACGTGCTGAGCATGCCTATTGTATAACGCTGCAGCAATACTAAAACGCAAATGGCTGCTGGCTGTGCACAGGCGGTTCTTTAATATCTCAAGATTTGGTGCATAATAGGCTAAGACCATTTTTCTTGCTACCTATGTGATGAATTTTTCTTAATAATATTTGTTAAGGCATATTAAACATCTACATTAAATGTTTATACATAATTAAATTTTACCAGTGTATGACAGAAGAAAGCCGATGTTAAAGAGCAACAAAATTTGCAGACCTAAGCAATGGATAATTGGCAAATAGCACAATTTTTGCCATCATATGACCCTTTACTGTGTGTTTATTTAGATAACCAAAGCAATGTATATTTACACTTCAGAGATGCCTGTTGAAGCTAAGAAGATATTTCATAAGGGTACTGCAAATGGTCTAACTGCATTAGGGCAGCATTCTGCTTCACAAATCAGTTCTGCTGAGAAGCTGGGTATATTAGTACAACTGATCTGCTTATTGTGCTGACTTGTTCAAAGTGAGCTGAGCTAATGCAAGTGCTTTAGCTGTATATTCAGATGCATAGCATAGATGAGTACCTGCTGCATGGTAATACTCAACTTTGAGGACACCCATATTTTTTTTATATCTGTTTTGTTTACCTTCTCCTTTATAACTGGCCTTCAGCGATCATGACAGTGCATGGCTTTGCTGTTTCACTTATATTTCACTTGAAACTCAGTATTTTTGGCTCAGAGTCAAGCTTTGGTAGAAAGTTAATTTTTTTATAACCTTCTACTTCAATCCCTTCTCATCTGTTTTTCTCTCTCTGTTTTTACCTCTTCCATTGTGCTGTTATTCAGTCCATATTGTCATTCTCAAAACCTGACTAATTTAAGCAAATTTTCTTGTGTTTAGGCACATCTTTGACAATTGAGAAATGTCTCCACTAAAAATTTCAAGTCTTTCCCTTAAAGTTCTTTGCAGTGAGAGTGCTTTTCAGCCACTGTAGTTGCAAGATTTTTTAAAATTATCATTATTTTTTAACACAGGTAAAACAGTTTATCTCTTTACAGTTTTTAAATATTTTTGTCGAGTTTAAACATATATGAAGGTACGTATGAAATTTGCAAGGGAGATGAGAGAAAATGGGCAAAAAGTGAGAAAATGAGAGCAAGCTCTTCATGTTCCCCTTTCCAGAAGAACGTACTTAGAGGTCAGAATAGCCAGCATAATTGATTCCTGCCAGAGGCAGTATGAATTTATATCTGTACCCTTGACTTGACTTTTAGCTTATATTTATTTAGCCATTTAAATTGTTGTAGCCATTTCTTTTGGCCATCCCCTTGGCAGTCTCATTGTTGACACTTTCACTTCACTTCCTCTGCATTTGAAGTCATAATGGCTGGAAATATTTTTGAAAGAAAGTGTGTAGGCTACAACTAAATACCGTGTCACTCTAATTCCAAGTGTTAATGCTTTCTCAGTTAAAGCAAGCATTGTGTAGTATAAGGTATATTTCCTCATAGGGAAGTTCTGACTAAATATTTAAATTGTAATCTTGGTCACTCTTCCTCTTAAAACATCTTTCTTGTAAAGATGTGCCGCTGAATGGGTTTCCTGGAATTTACACAGTAGTTCAGCGGCTAAGGAACCCACCAGGAGCTGAATCTGTTCTTCAATAATTGCTGCCTCTAAGCTCTAGCTTAGCGGAGAGCACCCCAGTCCTCTGCTTAGGTGGAGACCATTTCGCTGTATAGAAAATAATGCCAAGATTCATAGTCCAAAGAGAGCGTGCACAGGCAGCATGCCAAGTGCTGTACTGCATTTACCAGCCTTCGGGTACATAAACAGTCGCTCATGGGTTTGGGCCTGGCCCAACCTTTCCATCCCTGTTCCTCCTCAACATGCTCTGCCCTCGTACTCTGTATTCCTTTTGTTCTTAGACACCTTGCTTGGAAGAACACCAAGTTTCAGGCTCCCAGGGAGACCTGGACATGAAGTTTTTCAGGCATCTCAAGTCTCTGTAACTTCTGGGTATGCTCAGAAGCAGCATTTATACCAGGGGAACTTCAAAGTGAGACCCCAAAAAAGCTCACGTGCCTTTGAAGAAGACGGTTTGGTGACAGATGGGCAGAGCCCTCTAGGAAAGGGGTTTTGGTCTGAGGACTGGTCAAAGCCAAGGGCATTGGAGCCATTTAAAAGTTGCTGGTTTCTCAATGGAAAGCAGCTGTTTCTCAGTGGACAGGCAGCAATCAGCCATTTGTATGGCCCCGTGCCCTTGCAGGGGGTAGGCTGAGCAGATGTAACTGCGAGGGGGCAAGGTGTACCTGTCAAGGTTGCACATCACTCCCCCTGCTTTTGTTTTCTGGCCCTAGGGAATCGGACAGCAGTTCCCAGAGCAGACTCAAGGCTGCTGTATCAGGGACCGGTGCGCCCTGTACGTTACTCTCAAGGGTAGGATACCTTCTGATGGGAATCCATGTCTTGTTCTGGGAATCATTAACTCAGAATTGGGAGGAATCTGTTTGAATGGTAACGGAGTGCACAAGTGTTTTCAGACCCGCACAGGTTTTTTGCTCACTTTCTCTTCCTTGTTCTGGCTGATGAACACTTTAGTTACCGCATTAAAAGCGGAATAGTGTCAGCAAGAGGCTGTGCTGCCTTGGGGAGCTCCCCAGAGGCAGGCCGTTCGGGGTTGCAGAGCTGTGAGATTGAGAGCGTAGGCAGTAACGCGCCGGGTGCTTTCCAGCAACTGCAGCCGTCAGGCCGGCCTCCTCAGCTTTGGGGTGAGTAACTCGATGCTGCAGTTCCATTTGCCTCTCCATTGCCATTCCCTCCCTGCACACCCCCCCAAGTATAAAGGCGTTTCCGAATTCCGTACAGGATCAGCAGATGCGCTGCGCCTCCTTTGTAATATAGTCGCTATTGGCGACTGAAACGGAAATACCTCCGTAAAACAGCAAGAAGACCTCAGTGACTTCTCTTCAGCTATTTCCACTTTGTGGGGAGTACCTGTATGTGTGGAGTTCTATCCAGTACGGCATGCTGCTAGACACTGGCGCGTTTCTGCTGCTGCTTACTGTCCAAAATACCATAAAGACTGAAACTGCTGTGATTTTGAAGGGTCCGTGGCTATAGTTTTGGGAGATGTGTTTTGTTGTGGGTTTTTTCCCCCCAATAAACTAATATGAAACTTCTTGTCTCAGGAGAGCAAGTCGAATTTATAAGAGGCTGTGGAGTGTCGTATAGCAACATTTCAGCCTTACGTTTAGGGGAAATTGACTGCAAGGATGAGGAAGCAGAACCTTGTATCTGCAGTGGTTGTGGCTGGATTTCTCATCCCATTGCTTTCCGCTGAAGCGTTAAATACTGAGTACTGCTGGAGACAAGATATTAAACTTGGTGCAATCATGTATGTGCTTCTCAGAGCTTTTGCTTCCTAATAGGTGAATGAATTCCCTCATTATAAAACTTCTGTTCTAGTCCTTGTAATTAGATAATACCATAAAAATGTTGTATAATGCATCTGTAATTTCTAGCTTTGACTTACAAAGGCAAGTTTAAACCTGCCCATAACTCCTTCCTGGTGTGCTTAGGAGCTGGCAGACAATGTAAAACGCTTCGTCAGCAAAGCAGAAAAAGTAATTAGAACTAACTTTCTGTTGCACTGGGATAAAACCATGAGATTCTTGCTACCTCAGTCCCTGGATTTCCTATAGACAGACTTCAGCGTTTCCTGAATTATGATTTTGAATTAGTCCTGCAGACTCTGTAACCTGTTAAGCCCATGAGTGGTTTTTTGGGGTTTGGTTTTTTTTTTTTTTTGGTAGCTCTCAGCTTCGTATACCCACCCTTATCCTGCTCTAGCTTTATATCAGGCCAAAAGTTGGTTGCAAACCTCTTCACACTGTTGCTTTGTTTTTTCCGGGAAGGAATCACAGAATCATTTAGGTTGGAAAAGACCTTTAAGATCATCGAGTCCAACCATCAACCATGCCCACTAAATCATGTCATGAAGTGCTATCTCTATATTAATTAAAAAGATAAAAAAAGATGCAGGCTAAGGAAGCGTTCTCTGGCTTCTGCTGCCAGGTGGTAGGGTGCGGCTCTTGTCCACAGCGGGTAAGCTGTCAGCCCCCTGCCAAAACCTGGGTGCCCTCATCCAGGTGTCTGGTGGGAATGGTTCTGGCACCTGCTTCATCCTGCATTATCCAGGAGAGGGCAAGGTGGCCTGGGCCAAAACTCTGAAACGTGCTAATTGTTAAACAGTATGGCCAGTGCTGGAGTCTGTGCCTTAATGTTGTCTTCTTTACTAGTAGTCATTTAGCCCAGCATATGTTAGCTTCCTGCCAGATTTATTGTTTTTTTAAACATATAACCACAGAAATGTTGTTTGGAAGTGGGCTATGGAGGTTATCTAGTCCAATTTCCTGGGTGGAACAGAATGCAGCTGGCTCGGAATTAATGAGTCCTAAAGGTAGATGCAGGGATTTAAAAAGTTCTGTTTCAGTGAGGAATGTAAATTTTTTTTTTTTTCCTTGCTTTCAGTGGGATTTGGCAGAACCCTGTGGCAAGCTGTAGTGCTAGGTTGTGTGTCCTCCTCAGCAAGTCTAGCATGTCATCAATCCTAGACAAACTTTTTGCCTGGATAAGTATCAGCACGGCTTGCCCCTGCAGTGCTGTGGGTGATGTGGTGGCAGCTGTGTGTCCTCTCAGCAAGCTCCAGCTGTTCTTGATCTCTCCTCAGTTAGTTAAGGGTACACTTTCTCCTTAATTATGTGCAATTCATGTTATATTTCTACCTCTGCTGCTAAATTTCTGCTTGAATACTTTGCTTTATAAACTTCTACTCAACCTCAGGAATATATTGGGCATCTCATTTCTTAATGTGGGAAGGAGAGGGTTTGGGAGGCAATTGGTGTCTCTGACTGGAGTGGGGAATTTCTGACTTCCAGGCATTTATTGAGCACTAAATTGGTATATGGTCTTTGTGACTTCATTGTTTTTTATCTGTCTGTAATGTTGGAATTTATCAGATGGATTTCTTATAGGGGTGATGTGAACACTGATTAGATCACGTATATTTGGCAATGGGAACTGTAGTGTTCAGAACGATTTCTT
Source organism: Pandion haliaetus (assembly GCA_013401275.1). Taxonomy (NCBI): domain Eukaryota; kingdom Metazoa; phylum Chordata; class Aves; order Accipitriformes; family Pandionidae; genus Pandion; species Pandion haliaetus. The sequence goes on along the minus strand of VYZV01035935.1, from coordinate 42,740 downwards.
CTTAGTTAATTTAATCCCCGATTGTGAAGATTCCTTCTGCCTGTGGCAGCCAAGGCGGGGACCAGGTGAGGGTGTTTGAAGAAAAACTCCCATTTTTCCCTTGTTTGAAATTTCACAACATCACCTAGAAATCAGGGATGCTATTGACATCAAAATGAGAAAAATACTCCCTGAAAGCAATCTGTTACACATTATTCTAGCAAAATAACCATCTCCTTAATGTCAAGTTAGAGTATGACTTACGATGTTTTTTTTCTTTCCTATGGCTTCATTGTCTCCTAATTAATTATATCTAATTTCACACTAAATGGTTATTCAAGACTAGAAGTGACAATTTATTGGTACTTCTAAGTAAAAATTACTTTGGGGGTTATAACTGCATATTCTGCAGTTGGATGTTTCAGTGCCTCATTGCCTCCGTTCCTGTTACAGGTGCATGTGACAGCATTGCAGCGATGAGTGGAATTTTAAAGAGGAAGTTTGAAGAAGTTGATGGCTCCTCACCTTGTTCCTCTGTGCGGGAATCGGATGATGACATTTCTAGCAGTGAAAGTGCTGACAGTGGTGATAGTGTCAATCCATCAACTTCTAACCATTTTACCCGTAAGTACTAAAGTTGTTTATCTAAAGAATTCGTCCTGTTCCTCAAAATAAAATAGATTTTCTGGTTAGATAAACATGATGATTTTAAATTGAACAGATGATAAAATGGACTCTGTGGTGTTCAGTTTGTGACTTGCTCAAAATGACCTAGTAAACTTGCATCCTTTAGCTTTCTTGTTAACTGTATAAAAATATTTGTCACTGTAAAAATTTGAAGTCACTTGGAATCCCCTACCTCTTTGCTATTTGAATTATGTGGCTCTTCGTAGTTAACCTCTGGAGCTGTGCTTAAGGTATTTCAAACAGGTACTGTAGGGAAGGTGCTTTAGGGTAAGTTTGTTTGTTTTCCTTAGTTAAGTGTAGTGCAGCTGTCAGCTATATGCAGTATTGTATTGGTGAGAGTTCTCCTCCAAAGAAAATAATAAGCTTTCTTTTATTTGGAATTGAGCAACATTTTGTATGGGACACATTATTGCAGTAGTTTTTGTTCTTCATGTAGGGGAGGGTATCTTTGTACTAGGCAATGGTTTTGTGTACAGGTAAGAATTTAGTTTTAAGTTAGCAAGGCTACGTGTGCAGCATATACGGTTTGTATTTGTAGTTATGATACTTGTTTTAGGTGGTTATACTGTTTTAACAGTGAACTGCATGTTTTAAAAAGCAGGGGCTTGCCTCCTTCAACTCTATTGCATGTAGATCTCCCCACTGCAGTTAATGGCTCTAAAGCTGTTTTCTTAAGATTGCAGGCCAAGGAGTAGGTGGGGCTCCCCATCACTGCCCGTACAAAATGTGATCCTTATAACTATGTGGTTTAGATTGTGGCTAGAAGCCATGTTTGTAGCATGGGATATGAACGTTCTTACAACCGATTCGTCTACCAAATGCTGTTGTGCAGTTCGAGCTGGGGTTTGGATGTGAGGGTCCGGATCCTCGTTGCTCTACTATGGAACACTCCTGTGCAAAGGGTTACATAGGCAACAACTTTTCAAATGTGTTTACATGTTAAGTATCTTGTTGGTATTTTACATTTAAGATGCAGTACTAGTAGGGGACCTATTTTATTGAAATGCCACAAAGGAGTAAGTGACGTAGTAAATCTCTTTGGTCGTATTAAGAAATAGCTTGGTGACAATATTATCTGCATGCTGATCTTTTAACTTTTGCATTTGTTTAAGGGCTTAGATGATTATTCTTCATAGACTGAAAGCAGTCCTTTTGCATCAGTCATTGCCACCCACATAGAAGACAGCAGTTTTATTGTGAATACACAGATAATACAAAGAAGGCTCGTAATTCAGGGGAGAAAACTTGGCAGTTGTAATACATGCACGTAGCAATAAGCTTTGGTTGTAGATGACACAATAAATAATTTAGGTTTTGAATAAAATCTGTAAGGGAAACTACAGCATTTCAGTGTTATGATTAATGATCCATATAACTGAGATATTTGTGGCCAGAGTAATAAATGTTTATCTGTGCACACACTCACACACACACATACATAGAAATTGTACACACTACATTTTTTTTTTTAAATACATACATATATATCGGTCGGAGATCTGGCAATAGAGTAAATTGTTTGCATGCACAATGGTACTACTTTTCAAAAAGTATACCGTCTTTAATATAAATGCAGCAGCCTAAATTCCAAGAAATCAATTCAGAATAGTCCCAGTATTATATAAGGCTGGTTTGGGAAGAAGAGAATTGAACAGGTGGCCTTGGTGCAACACTTCAATAGGCAAATTTCAAGGAAATTTCAATTTCCTCAAGGAAAAGACTTTTGGTGACTAGTTTCTGTGCCACTGGAATGTGGCATCTTTCAGTGTCTAGCATTCTGCTTTGCTCTTACTGTAATGCAGTGTACTTGCAGGAGCTTGATAAAGGTGATAATTTTTTATTGGTAAGAAAATAGAGGATGTTGATGCTCACATGAAGCATAGAATGGAAAGGTGGATTTATGCCTACCTAATTACTTGCATCCAGACTCTCTTCTAGTGTGCATCATTATTTTGTAACTTTACCCAGCGCGCTCCATGTTGCACCTGATGGGGAAGTCAATTTTGTTAATTTACTGTTAAAATGCTGCAAGTGAGATTTTGCACCTTCTTCTTCTTTCTTAATATTAAAGCATATCAGTTACTTAAATGTTTACACAATCAACATCTACCAGTTGAGCAGTGTTAGCAAAATCACTTCGCTAGCCTTAGGCGTATCTGCTATATATACGAGCAACTCTGCACTAAAAAGCTGAGTCTTAGTGATGATGTTTGATAGTAAAAGTTAATATGTGTTTTCAATAAAAATTAATCATGTTTATATTTAAAATAAAAGGAGTAAAGATAGTTGACAAATGCTGAAAGATGTTTTTAACTTGATAAATGACTACCTCTGGAAAAAACAGGTTTTTTGTTGAGATTGGATTTTTATTTTGTTTTATTCTTCTCACATTTTCTTGAGTCTTTGTGTGCTTTTTGATTCTGGAAAGAATGTTTTAATTGGACAATTGGTGAAATTTTTATATGCGCAGGATTTGTTTTCCTTTTGGTTTGTATTGGTAGATATCAGTTGTGTGTGTGATGTTGGATGCTCTTCAGCGCAGGAGCACTTTTCTTTGTATGTACTTAGATTATTTTTTTTTTTAAACTTCTAGGGTTTTTTTTAAATACTATTATTTGAAAAAGTGTAGTTTGAGTTCTAGGAAGTGATAAAAAATGAACTGATCCTACGGAAGTACTTGTCCCTGTCTTGTCAAAGCAGAATATGTGGAAATTGCCCATGTTTGTGTATCATGAACACGGGTGTCTTACAGAGCTACTAAGTGATGCTCACTTGAAAACTACATGCAGATATGTTGTACAGTAGTGAAACTGTTAACAGTGTAGGTTGAAAAGTGTTTGGTTTACTCTTTAAACACATCCATCTCGCAGAATAAAAGATAAGAGCTTTCCTGTGTTGAATATTTGAATCCATACTTTTAAGGGCATATGGAAAGGAAGAGTTCTGTGAGACTTTTTCAGTATAAACTCTCTTTTACTGACTGGAAATATGGGGGTTGTGGGTGACCTATAGTCAACACCAAGATCTGTATGTTAATTCTTTAACTGAGCTTTTAAAAAAAGCCTAATGTGGCCCTCTAAGTCTTACATATTTCTTTCTAATTGACCTGACAGAGGTAAATTTTTAATCTCTTGTAGCTACAACTCTTGTCGCTACAACTCTTACAGTGCTTCAGCAAGCAAGCAGTTTGCATGTAAATCTGTCTAGAATAGCGGATGCATCTCAGTATTTACACAACCCTTGAAACAACATATGTTGGGTCAGATAAACAAGAACCTTTCAGCTATCCTGCCCCATTAGACTTAAGGTCAGTTTAACCTGCCAGCTAAATGAGGCACGCAGCTGCTGTGGATCATTCAGGTAGGGCAAAACCACCAGAAGATAGCTTTGATCTCAGCAATTAACCCTGTAGTGTGATGGCAGAAAATACATGACTGAGACATCCTTAAGTGCTACCTGTTGTGTCTACTACACAGGGAGAAGTACAGAGTTTCTTTAACAATATAGCCATTTAAACAAATCAAGACAGCAACAACAAAATCCCTAGCCTAAGTTACAGGTGTCTTTTTCTGAATCGGGAAATGAAATTACAGTCCATAAAGCATAGACAACTGTTAGCAGGTTCATAACCAAAAAATAAGTAAATGTATTATTTTCTTGGTCAGGAATATGTGTATATACATCTGCACATTTTTAAATCTCTTATCGAATGGTGATGGAGTGCGTTCATTGCCACTGGCAGATAGAGCCCCTACCGTCTTTTTTACTTCCTTTTTTCAGCCTCTTGAGGTCATTCCAGTTTGATTCAGCAGGCCATTAGTCACACCACAGATTTACCTTAATGGATGCCAAAGCATATTACTAACCAGTCCAGGTACCTGTCCCATTTCACAGCCCCTCCTCTATATCAGAGAGAGATGTTAATCTTCAAGTAGCAGTCCAAGCATGCATTGACAGTATTAGTTAGGACTAAGAGCATTTGTTCCCCTTTTTCCTTCGAGGCACATGGAATACAGGGCAGGAGCACACCCAATGCCATTTCAGCTCCTTTAAATTGCCCTGTTGAGCTAGGGCACCACGCTGCTGTGTTTCATCAGCTCCACAGCAAATTGTCTTTGGAATTGCCATTCAGGATGTCAGTACAATGTCCTGACAGTTCCTGCGATTGTGTGTGCTGAGGGATGCTGGGTTCCACGCTCCAGCTCAGGTGTGGGGGATTCTTCCTGCCTTGTGGTGGAGGTACCTGCCCCTAAATGCTTGATCTGTTTTTCTGATGAAGAAATAATACCCCAATTTAAGTTGCAGAACTGCATGCAATTGAAAGACTTGGGAAGACCTCATCAAGTCCTGTCTTTTGCACATTGGTGTTGGTAAAAAAATCCCCGTACCACGTTAATCACAGGTGCATCTCTTAAGAAACACACTTGGAGGAGCTGCTGCTTTCCTCTGCCATTTCAGCTTCGGTGTAGTATAGCTGAAACTTTCAGAGTAATGCCTTTATTGCAGAGGCCTCTCTTCTTCACTTGTAGAGGCAGGTGAAATCTCCAGCACCAGCTCATCTGATAAAGTGATCTTCACCAAAAGGAGGTAGAACCATCGCACAGTGTAGCCGATAGCCTCCATCAGTTATTTGTATCTTGCCATTAACACTATCATTGTCATTAGCAAGGTTATCCTGCAGCCAGCCGTAATCATAGGTCCTGTCATTCTGCTAGTTAGGGTGCTGTCTGTAAGAGTATTGGATGCCTTAGGTTCATTACGAATGTGGCTGGTCAGTAAGGGTTCTGAGAAAACCCTTTGGTCTCTAACTGCTCTTGCCATCTTTTCATGTTACCATTAAAGGTAACGACAAATTTGAAAATAAAAATACATCCTCATTGCACTTCTTTCAGTATGCCCTTAAAAGTACTGTTTGAGTATTCTAGAGTCACTAACATACTGAGATTGCCTCATCTATGTGGCCATGCAGGACTTGGAAGAAGGTATCAAATGCTTAGGAAGGTCTGGCTTCTCTTAAATTACCTTTATCTGAAGGATGAAGTTTTATTTGGTGTAAGGTCAATAGCACAAGGCATTACCTGAGCTTTGAGCTTAAGCTGTGTTTTTAACTGCTGGTTAATGATAGAAATCTAAATGAATTAGAAATGGTGATGCTGGCTTATTATGGGAAAACACTCAGAAGGTGTAGCTAAATGAAGGCATTCTTTTTTCACGGGTATCTTGCAATTATTTATATTGCCTGCAAACAGGCTTGGAATTTCCTTGTTAATGAGGAATACATTCTTACCCTTATTTGTTGACTCAAGTTACAAAATGCAAACAGATTGAGAGATTCTTGGGTTTGATTTTAAAGTAAGTTGGCTCACCTGGGCAGTAAAACCCAAGAAATGCAAAGAAATTGAGTGAAACGTGGTGCAATGTCTTTGCTCAAATACTCATACAGAATGACAGGGCAGGGTATGTCATGACAGGATCTTGCCTGCTGTCTTTCATCTGGAATAACAACTACCGTAGAGGGAGTTTTTAAAAAAATGTAAAGAAGGGTTAGGAGGCAGGCTCCCTCTGGTTTTCTGAAGGATTTGTGCGACTCAACCCATTTCTATATTTTTGAAAAGTTCTCTCCTATAAATTAATGCATTTCATATACTGTACAGAGGCACAGGTTTTTCCTTACATGATGTTTTTGTTGGCTTAGATAACATACAAACAAAGGTTTTTTTGTTGAAGATGTTCATGACAGATACGCAAAATACGTTTGCAAATGCAAAGTCATGGACAGCTGAATGAGTAGTTGTGTATCTATCAAATGGCTGTTCACAGAAGTCACCCATAAGATGGGACGAAGGATTGCCTGTAGCGTCTTAGGAGGGTTCAGCAAATACAGTTGTTATGCATGGGTGTTCCTGCAAGGATCCGTGGTACTGGCTTTCCTCATCACACTGGTCGAAGCTGGGGCCAAGGTCAGAAAGAATCATCTACAAAACAGCAGCTGGCATTTAGAGTAAAAGGTGAGGCAGAGAGCAGTTTGCTGTCTCCACTTCTTCCCGCAGGCTGATTATATTTGCAGAATGGAGAAACTGGACTAGGATGATGAATGTCACAGAAAAGCATTCTGGAGATAGAGGGTGCTGAGGAGGTAAACTTTTTAAAGCTTTCACTGAAATTTTAGCAGTAAAATTCCAGCTTTTAGCAGGCATCCCAAGAATTTAACATTTCTGTGAGATTTTAGACAAATCTCTGGCAGTGAGGTAAAATGCGTAGCTAAAGTACAAAAAAACCCCCTCTCCTATTCATGTCAAATTTGTCTGTGAGCTAGTATTTTTCAAAAACCTTTTCACGTGACATAAATAAATCTAGCATTAGGCAAGCATTGCCATTGAGCCCCTCCTGTGAGGTGAATTTAGCTTTGGCTTTACCCAAGAGGAAGGTACCAGAAGGCTGAAGCAGTGAAATGCTACTAGGGTAGGTGTTGCTGTTCCACAGCTTTGTCCCTGTCCTGTCCAATTTCCACTACACAATTTATGCCTTTCTGAGTATGCAGTTCCCTTCAAGACTTGGAGGTTTAAATTAATTTTTAGAAAATACCTCCCTCAAGCTCACATTTCCTTGGGAGGATATATTGTGTGTCACAGCATTTCCTTTTAGTGTGGATTTCCAGCATGTAGGAAAAGTGTTTCACCATTAAGGGTTTAAAATTTGTAAATTTAGTGTATGAAGACTCTTAGAAAAATATCTTTTGGGAGGCAGTGGGGTAGAAAGAGAGGTAGGAGACGGACGTAGAAGCAGTTTCTGGAATATAACCTTTTCCCGAGTTTTTGTTTTCTATGAAGATTGCAAAGCGAGCAGGCTTTTGTAAGTGGTCTTCTGACCTGAGTTACTGTGATGGATTAGGCTTTGCTGTTCTGTGGTGTTAGACTTGATGAAACGCTGCGTGGGAAAGTCACGGAGCAGGTGGAGAATGGTGTTAATCCTTCTTGCCATAGTGGTTTATGTGGCACTAAGAGTATGTAAAAAGCAGACAAATGGGTAGTAGAGTATAAGAAAAGCAGCATTTCCTCTGGTGTAAGATGGAGCTTTAATCCAAAAGGCTGCTTCATACATGTTTTTTCCAGCCTTTTGAAATTTTCATGTGCCTAGGATATTTCTGCGCTGGTGACAATGAATTGCTTTTCCCTCATTGATGCAAGAGTGCTAGTAATCTGCTGGGTGGCCATATGGTTCACATTTATTTTAATGTGTCTTTGACATCAGGAGAATAGCTGAGACAGCAGAAGAAAGTGCTTATGTCTTGGAGTTCAGCCAGGACTGAGATCATTTATGTTTTGTAATCAAAGAACTGCCGTTTTTCTCAGTAAAAAATGTTTGAAAAACATGATGGGCTTAAAATGTCATTCCTATCAGGATTTTGTAAAATTAGGAAGCGGGCTTTGCATTTCATAGACGAATACAGCCGCAGCAGGATCTCTTCCCAGGTGGGGGTGGCTGGATTCTGATTTGGCTGCTAAATGCGCAGAAGGAAATCGCTGTCTTTCACAGGTTTCACAGTGCTGTAGCTCCACTGCCCAGAGAGGAAAATGAGGATGTTCAAAGGCGATCAAAAAGTGCAGCTGTATAGTGCATTATATGTATGTGAGAGTAATTCTGGGAAACTTTTGTTTCAGTCTGCCAGCACGTCATTACTGTTGCTTACCTATTTAATCAGTTATAATTTATTCATACACAAATGAGACCTGGATGATTCTCGTAGGGGGACACTGAACTGATTTTTTTCCCCTTTGGAAAGTTAGTTTTCTTGGGTTTGGGAGTTGGATGGGCCTGTGATGACATCTGTTACCAAGACGTAAGAAATATTTTACAAATGAATACGATAAAACCTGAATTTTTCAAATCCTGAAAGGGTTGCGGGGTTTGTGTGTTTCATTTTTCACAAATTCACAAAGAGATAAATACGATTATTCTCAGGGGAGAGAGCAGAAAAAACTGCTTGAGGTGGAGAAGGAAGGGGCACCAGAAGCAGCTTCCGAACTTTATACCAGCCGTGGGAGGAGGCAGTGGCTGGGGATGTTGGGTGCAGGTGGCACCCGCCGGTGTCTTCCCCCTACGCGCCTCTGGGCTGGGGACTTCCTAGCTTGGGGGGGTCCTGTGGGCGGGAAGGGCTAGCAGATAAACAGCTCACCCCCACGGGCAGAGAGGTCAGTAGGAATCTCCTCTGCTTCTAGCTTTCCACTCCCATGCTTTGAAAATACCCTGGTGTGGGGTAGGGAGGGGAAAGAAGGGCGCACAAATTCAGAAGTTAGAGAGCTGCTGATACACAGCTTTGAATAAGCTGTGGAAAATGAGCTAGTAGTCAAATTCTTCAGCCTCCCAATAATACATAAAATTAAAAATAAATTTTATTTGCAATACAGAAGGTAAGTGCAAAAAAATCCTATAATTGTGATCCTGTTGGTAGGAATAAGGTGATGGCAACCATTATTTGAAACTAACTTAGCAGCAGGACTCAGTGCTTGCTTCCATAAAACTACAACGCTAAGGAGACACTCTCTAACCATAGTGTTCTAGTTACATTAAAATATATTATGAAAATATTGACACGGATTAGTTACAAATCTGTATATTGCTACATCTTTCTTCACCCTTGTCTAGTCGCACGTTCCACTAGACATATGTTTAAACTTCTCTGCCATACAAATTGCTTCATTCACTTTTATTAACTGTTGATGAACAAAGGCCCTTCTTCATTCTCTAACCTCATGTGACTTGAATGGCTTTCATCTTTCTTACCTTCTTCATTGAGAAATGAAGAAAATGTTTGTTTGGTGACAGAATTCCAGCACAGATCAGTGCTTTGTACAACATACTTTAGCCAGGATGAATCTCATAGGGAGGTTTTATTGTCAAACCGCTATTTGTAATATTTGCCCTTCTCCCGTTAATCGTCATTGTGACAGAGATCTATGCGGCGCAGCAGCCTAAGTGAGAAAGAACAGCAGCCATGGAAGCTATTTTACAGAACAGTTTTATTTTTTAAGGCTGCTGTTATTTTCATGATAGCTGTATTTTTTTTTTTTTTTTACATTGATACTTTCTTCAGTTCTGACTTTTAAAGTTTTATTTGTAGAGTGTCTTTAAAAAATGAATTAGTGGGGCCTCCTGTTTCACGCAGACATACGGGCCACACTGTGTCTGGAAAAATCCATTTAATGCACTTGATCAAGTACCTATAAGCTTAAAAAGAAATCTGAGGAGCACTTGTCTTTCTCGTAAATCATCTTGTATGCCATTACTGTTAGCCACTGGGCAATAAAAATTTTACTTTTTGTTTTGATAGATAAAATGTTACCAATTTAAATTGTAACCATTTTAATAAAAGTGATGGTAATAAAAGTTATGACTTAGTGTCCCGGTGTGGGAGATGGTCCTCAACTATGTGCATAATTTACTACCTTTGGGAACAACCAGAATGATGTTCATAGGTTTTTTTCTCTTTTTAATCTTTTGGCAGTTATCTTCCCATGTCTTGTAAACCACAGGTTGGGTAAGATGGCCTTAGAGTCAAACCTTAATCTGTGTAATTTGGAGGGGTGCTGGTGTGGGGGGCTGGTAATGTGTAGAAAAAGGTTGTCTTGGATTAGACAAAGCTTGTTTCACGTCAGTGTGCAGCCTTACGAATAAATTGCTGAAATCTCAATTTCTTGAAGTGACTGCTGAACAATTATCTCTATTCTGTACTAGTCAATGACTGAAAAGGGACTTACTGAAATATTGAAAAATGAAGGGCTGTAATAAAAAAAACCTTGATATGTAGTGTTTAGGTATTGCGCCAGTCTGCAGGTCTCTGGCTTGCCGTACAGTTGTAGTTAAATTTTGGAAGCCATAGAGATTCCTTGTATGTTCAATAGCCGGAGAAGTGCATAAGCCAGGAATTGTGCATAAAGAGAAATGGCAGAAATAATCATACGTGGTCATGAAATAAATTACAACTACTGTGGATAAAGAGAATTTGCTGTGAGGGAGAGAGGTTAATAACTGAGGAAAAGATGAATAAACGCATCCTACTGTGCATGTGTGCGGGCACATCGTGAACAAAACGAGCAAAAGGGTAAACGCAAAGAGCAGGTTGCATTTCCAGGATGGGTTAACCATGCTTGGGTTAAACAATTTTTTGCTATTAAAAGTTTTTCTTTCATTCTTTTGGCCTCACGTTTAGGAATTTTGTTTACAGACAATTGCCAGTTTTGCCATAAACGGTCTGTGGCGCAGATGACCTGTGCTGTGGCTGTTAGCCTGGGTCGAGCGCTGCGCGGATGGGGCTGTGCTGCGTGCAGATACCGCCCGGAATCTGCAGCAGCTGCTTCTGCGTGGCAAGGAGCTGGTAAGGCTACAGGGCCCGACTTGAGTCTATGAGGAGGCAGGCCAGTTGCCAGCAGGTTATTAACTTGGGCTCTGCTCTGCTAAGCGCAGAAACCAAGCCACGCAATTGTCAGATGCCAAAACCCAAAATTTCGGCAGTTGATATTTTTTCAGCTGAGGAATTCTGACAGTCCTGTTTGAAGACGTGTGTGTCTGAAGACCTTGTTCAGATATAGTGACCTTTCCTGAGAGAGAGTTCTGTAGCCGTAATTATGTGCTTAACAGTATCGTCCTTCCCTCTGATAGTTGATACGTTTTATGCGTTACAGTACTTGCGTATCTGTCAAAAATACTTAATTCCCTAGAGTCTTGAAACACAGAACTAAATATTAATTGTTTAAATACATGGGAATGGAGTATTTTTTTCCTTCCATGCGATATATCAGCCTTGTAGTATATAAATATGTTAAAGATCACGTGTGATCCACAGGGCAGTTTTAGGTGATGATGAATATTCCTATTCCCGCTGGCATCCTCACTCACCATGAACTGCTAGACCCAAGATGGTGGTGTTCATTTCCAAAAACCACCTCCGAGTTCCTGTTGACAGTGTGTGTCCAGCAGCTGCTAAAAAACCATGTCTCTGCCTAGCAGACTGCTTGGAGTCAATATCACCCTTTTTGCGCAGAACAGATGATAGTGGCATCCACTGATACCACTTGTTACACAGGCAGATGGCATGTAAATACTTTTTTGAGACTGGCCAAGCAAGGAAGCCGTTACTAGATCTTTTTTGGAAAAGTGTGGTGTTTACACTCTCTATGGATAAATTTTTAGGTTACGAGCTTTTGCTTCCCCGTAAAACCTTCGAAACTGACTCCAGAGAGGCATGCAAGCCTTGCACAATCTGCGTCCCTCACCCTGAAAGGAGCTGACTAATTGATTAATGTCAGTAAATTTTGTCTGGGCATATGTTCAAGCTTTCTGATATATCAGAAAATTTGTATTTTGTATGTCCTTCTGCTCTGTCTTGAGTTAAGCAGTGTCCTTAGCAGTAATTACAACTGATTTGAATGTACTATTTAAGGCACAGTGCATGCAAAATAACATATGCCTCTGACTCTTAATAAGATGATCTGAGAATCTGAGTTCTGGTTGGCTTGAAGCAAAAGGACTGAATGAGTTATGAAGCACTTTGTCCCTGATGTTGGAAAATGTTCAACAGTTCCATTCAGTATCTAATAATATTTTTTTCTGAGGTCACATTAAGGCAGCCCTGCGCTCAGAGATTTTAGGAAGTATAGTAGAGCAAGAACATAGTGCCTTTGCAGTGCTGACTGTGCTTCCTTTCGTGTCCTTGGTTACTGAGGTGGTTGCAATTCTCCAGTCCCCTCATTGACATTTCTCATCTGTGCTTTTGGGTAATCAAATAAAATCCTGTAATCTTTTGCAGTTCCTGCCTGATCTGTTCTTGCAAGCAACGTTCTCATAAATATGAATATATTCTGACTACTTCCTAGCAGTAACATAGAAGAGATGACTATGGAGTTATTCACGGAGCCTTAGCTCTTCCCTTTAATGAGCTCTTGGGTAAGATAGAAGCAAACCCAAAAAACAGGATGTGTTTCAGAAAAAAATAATCACGTGTAATCTGAGGGCTTTCAATGTTTACATGCTTGTTTACTTAGATTATCATATAACTTGTCTGACTCGGAACTATAACATTAATAAATAAAACCATGAACCTTAGTGACATGTACAACAAATGCATGTCAGCTCTCACGCTGTCCTTGATACAGTTGTGTAGCGCTGGATTTATAGTGCTGGTGGTGGTGCAGTTACAGTATGCCAGCATTTTCTTGAAGTTCACCTTAATTCTATTTTAATACAGTTTTTGTCAGTGATATGTTAAAAAGACCCAAACAAACAGCTTTGATGGTGTGGCATTGACAATTTAATTACTAAAAGTGTTAAGAACTATAAAAAAGTTGAAGAAATGCATTAATGGGTTCTTTAAGACAGCTCATGACAACGACAGTCTTACATTATTAACATTAGTGTGTAGTGTGTGAATAAAACTTAAGGTTGATTTCTTTACATATAGAAAGTAGTATGATTCTTTATGTCTAGAAAGTAGTATGAAAGTAGTATGTCTTTTGTGAAAAGACTGACAGCCTTAAAAAAATGGAAGCACTTCTATTGCAGCATTTGATATTCCTGCCAGTAAGCAGCCATGTCAGGAGTTCCATGGCTAAGGTCTGTACCAAATTACTATAAATGTAAACCTTATGTGGTAGATACTGAAGTTTACAGGTGAGGATTCAAAGGCATTCGCTAGCTTGTGTGATTTATAGGCACAATTATCTTCTATTTCGTCATGAAGCATATATGATTTTTTTTTTTTAAGATTAGCCTTCTATTTTTTTTTTTCTTTTAATATTTTACTGTAGCTTTATCTGTCATTCCATTTGTGGCTAGTTCTTTTACTTGGTAAAAAAGCTGCTTGCTCTTCAGTAGCTGTCAATATTTCTTCTGAAATAGAGGCAAGATCCAGCTGAGATCCAAATAACATCAATACCATTATATCAGAAATTGGATACAAGCCAGAATGCTTTAGATACCTCCTTCAGCGGAAGCAGGATTTTTTAATACGCACTTTCCTGTGTGTAAAAGCATATAAGCAGTGAAGGTTCTCACTCAGAGTACTTGCTTTCATGCTAAATTGAAAGAGAGTATCACAATATCAAAATTACCCCGTCTTCCAAACTCTAAAAATTTGGTTTTATTATAGTTTTGTTTTGAAACTGTGGCATATATGAAAAAGTACAGTACATTAAACTAGTATTTAATATCATGCAAAATTGACACACCCCTATCAACTGGTCTCTTCTAACAAAATAAACCTCTTTCCCCACTAAAAGCTTCCTATAAATATTTTTGACAGGCTTTGTTGATAAGACATTTGCTTAAACTTGGATGTAACTTTTGACGTGCCTAAAGTAACACAATTTGTCTTTTGATTCCACTATGTACGTCGTACACCTTTCTTGGTAACACCCTTCACTGAGAGCATGTAAGTGAATATAGGGCCTGAGCTTATTTATCTGGTTTGTATTTATAATCTAACATACCTGCAGCATCTCTGAAGTGGTGCATGTTACTTGTATAATAAGCATGCTTTTTAGCTGCTTATCAGTATTTAGGAAAAATAATAATATTTCAATGTTCTACTGAGCCCCAAATAGTTTTATGATTATGTCAGTAGGGCATACTGTCTGTAATTTGCTTACAGGAGTGTATTTTCTAATATACTTGGTTTTCATGCAGTTAGGTAGATTATGCTATTTTTTGGACTGAATCACTTCATGTAAAAGTTTGGGTTTTTTACATTTGTGGCGATTAACATCTCGCTATGTAATAGTATTAGAGAATGAACTATGTTTTAACTGTGACAATAAACCGGACGTGTTACGAAACCAAGGCTGAAGGCCAAGTGCTTCCAACCTCTAGAGATGGTGCAATTTTAGATTAGCAGTGAACATCATGTTGCTCTTACTGCTTTTATAGAATGGTTCCAAGTCTTTCAAGAGTGGTCAGGCACCTTTTAAATCATTTTACTGCCTGATTTCTGGCAGTAAGGTCTCTCGTTCACACCTGCCCAATTGCTGCCTGTAAACTGCAAAGCCTGTGACTTACTATCTACATTCTCAACATCCTGTTGCCATTTTGCAATAAATCAAATAAATGAGGCTGCTCATCTTAAAAAAAACAAGGAGTGTCTCTTACCTTTCTCTAATGTTTGTGTCTCTCATTTTTTTTTTCTCTAAAGGCTCACCACTGTTACCGGTGAGAAACAATAGATCAGTATTGTTGGAAGGCGTTACTAAATGTCCTTAGAAAAAAAGAACCATATTTAACAGTTAAAATTTGCCACTTGTTTTTAAACAAGCCCATTTCATGTGATACTGCATAAAAATTAGAAAAGACTAAACTTGATTTTTTGTCAAAATTTCTCTCTCTCTCTGTCTGTCTCTCTCTGTCTCTCTCTGTCTGTCTCTCTTGATGGAAGCAGAAAGAAGGCTGAAGGTAAAGAAAAAGGAAGTGGATCTGATTGTTAATCAGCATTATTCCTGTATTGTTCTGTATAAGAGATAGGAATCTCTTCTGCCAATGTGATCCAGTGCTTTAAAGAAGTAGTTACAGATCTCTACAGCTAAGCTGTGCTGGCAGAATAGTAACAGTGTGTATAGACCTGAGAGGGACTGGGTCCGCTGTTCTCCTCACTGCTGTCCCGTGCAACGTTGTTTTGTTTGCAGGCGTTTGAAGAGGAGCAAGTCAGTGGATTACTGTCTTCGAGGTGACACTGTGAAAGAAGTTCCTTTTGCTGGAATTTCTTGGCTTCCTTGGTAAAAGGACAAAAGATTTTTATACTGCTATGGGAAAACACAACTGTCCTGGCCAAGAATTTCTGTTCTAAAGCAGACAATAGTGTTGGTGATTGTAGCAGTTTGTAATGGCTTCTAGGTTTGCTTATTTGGTAAATATTTCTAATGTTTTCTCCTCGTTTAGACTTGGAACTTTAGTGTGTACATGGTCAGGTATTGTTAAGGTAAATGGAACTACACAAGCGATAAATTTGCTGTATGACTACAAGTTATCATTCATACTGTAATCTGCATCTGTTGTAGCTTCTTCAATCCTGAAGAGAGAGAAGCGGAAGAGAACGAAAAATGTCCATTTTAACTGTGTTACTGTGTATTACTTCACAAGAAGGCAAGGCTTCACCAGTGTTCCCAGCCAAGGGGGAAGCACACTGGGAATGTCTACTCGCCACAACAGTGTGCGCCAATACACACTTGGAGAGTTTGCAATGGAACAGGAGAGGCTTCACCGAGAGATGTTAAGAGAGCATCTAAGGGAGGAAAAACTCAATTCTCTAAAATTAAAGGTAAAAATTATTCAAGTCTTTGATCCCTGCCTTATTTAAGTAAATGAGCAGTGTCAGAGTTATATGGGCCCAATGTGTTTGTTAAACAAAACCATTTCCTTTCCATCAACTCCATTTCAATCAAAACAATGTCACTTTTCCTTTTTTTTAATTATTTTTTTATTTTACTGAAGACATATTTTTCTCTGATATTACCAAGTGCTGTTGTAGCTCTTTGTCGTGGTTTCAGGTCAGCTCAGTCGGTAACAAAGCACCACGAAGCCGCTCACTCACCCCCCACCCCCTCGCCTGGCTACGTTGGGATGAGGAGAGGAAAAAAAAACCAAACAAAAGGCAGGCTTGTGGGTCGAGACAAGGACTGGGAGGGATCACTCCCCACTTATGGTCACGGGCAAAAGACAGGCTCAACTTGGGGAAGAAACAAAATCAATTTCATTTACTACAAATCAAAACAGAAACAAAAACACAAGGGTATTAGGAAGGGAAACCAAACATCAGAACAACCTCCCCCCACCCCTCCCGCCTTCCCGGCTCAGTTCACTACCGATGCTGTCTACCTCCTCCCCCCAGCGGCGCAGGGGAATCGGGGATGGGGGTTGAGTCAGCTCGCCACACATCGTCGTTGCCGCTTCTTTCCTCAGGGGGAAGATTCCTCTCTCGTTCCCTGCTCCAACGTGGTTCCTTTCCGCGGGCTGCAGTTCTCGCAAACTTCCCTGGTGCGGATCCTTTCCGCGGGCTTCTTCACAAACTTCCCTGGCGCGGGTCTTTTCCGCGGGCTCCTCTCCCGTCTCACCCTGCTTCAGCGCGGTTTTTACCATGGGGTTACGGCCACCTTCGGGAGCTTCCGCTCCACCGTTCACCCCCCTGGGCTGCAGGGCCATCAGCCTCCTCAGGCTCCTCCTCCTCCCCCTCCACTTCCATGATTCCAGTGTCGGCAGCGATGTTCCTCTCAGGTTTCCCCCCCCCACTACCGGTTCCCCTTCTTAAATATGTTTCCCAGAGGCGCTATCACCGTCACTCCCCGCCTAGAGGCGGGTCCGACATTTTGGCGCGCGGGTCCGACATTTTGGGGCAGCGAAATCTTCCAGCAACTTCTTAAAGGGGCCGCCTCTGTAGCCCCCCTCCCCTGCCACCAAGGGAAAACCGCGCCACACAAACCCATAACACTCTTGATGCTTTACAGGGAGACTGTTGTTTACTCCCTGTTTTCTACAGAGAGGAAAACAAAGGCAGAGAGTGGTGGAAGTTAGCCTTGAACAGGGTGTCCAGCAGAAGTCTGCAAGTGCCAGGAAGAGAACGAGTCTTCTGAGCCCTTGCACAGTGCCCTATTAGACAAGGGAATGGTAACATCCCAAGTACAGCAAGTGAAACAGCTTATTTTCTTGTCCAACTTGAGCGAATTTGGTAAAAAGTAAGAAACAGTAATACTAAAAATGTTTTCTTTTTTCAGTGTACCAATTTATATGTTTGTGCGTCTTTAATATTTCACCAAAGGATGTCTGTGTTAGAAGAAACGTGTCAGACAAATTAGCTGGCTGTATCAGTTTAGCTAGTCAGAACAAATCTTGGCTAGAGTTTTGAAGCTGTGTGCTTAAATACAGCGTAGGACAGGAAAGAAACTGTGTACTTGAGTAAAGGACAATAGAGAAGGGGATTGTGTTCTTGGAAGCGTCCCTTCCTCCTCTTTAATACTGAAGGCAAAACTTCTGGTTTTGTTGTGGTTTTGTACTGGATGAAACACTTCCTGTGTAATGGTTTGTGTTATATGTAAATCCAGGGCTCTTTTTCCGATGAGTCCTGTCATTAAAAGTGAACAACATTTAGAATTGTAACCGAACTGCTGTGCTCCATAGCCCCTTCTTTTGTGATATTATCTCTCTGTATCAGATACTACTACAGTTGCCCAGAGCAAACTGGCACCCTGTAAGTTTAAGAAATGCCTTTCAGCACTTTTCCCATATACTGAACTATGTTCATGAGTTCTGTGTCTGAACTCCTGAAGAACTGCGTATGACCCTTACTATTACTTTTCTCAGTCTCCTAGGTGTTTTTTATTTGAATAGCTAAGTAGATTCTTAAGTAGTTCATAAAACTTGGAAGTGTCATAATGAAAACAAACAAACATAAACCCACTCAGGACAAAGGCAAATTAAAGACGGATATTTGGACAGGTTGGAAACCAGTGGCTGGAGTGCTAGTGATTTACCACTAGATAGAGATTGTACCTCTAAGTATCTCGCATCACAGGCTCTTCAGAGCATCAAGCGTGAATTGAGCTGTGTCGGTGTCACCGATGACTCTGTATAGATCCCTTGGCTGACTTCCAGGAATCAGCTCAGAGGGAGGAATCCCCAGTGGAGTAAAGAATAGTAAGGCATGCAAATATTTTGGTTTTCCTTTTCTTTTTAGAGCTACACAGTAATTCAAGAAAAATCACAGATCCTATTTACCTGTAAAGATTGGATGAGGCTTTTTAGCCTTCATCTGTTTGGAGTAGAGTGTGGCTCTTCGTGCTTTCATATTTCTCCTCTTGGCTGGGATGGATCTCCTTTCTTCATTAACTTACTTCACTCCAGCCCATTCTTTTTTTGGGGCATAGACTCTACTCTTCCAAATACAACATGTTCTTCCATCTCCCCAGTCACTTGTTTGAGTGGATGATAACCTTTACTGTGACTGTTAAATTCCTCTTCATAAGTATTCAGTGAATAAGGAAAGCCTGATTTGGATTCCTCCCTTTGTCCTAATTTTAATTGTGTCCCTTTACCAAATAGAAAAGTCCTTTCCCCTACACCTCATTCAGGAGTGGTGGGATTCTTTCTTCATTGAATCCTGAGAGTGGCTTAAAAATGGCAACATCTTTCTAGTGTTCAATCTTTTCCTAGGGTAAAATATTTCTCTTCACTCTAGAGCATGTATAATAAAAACATAGGGAAGAGAAAACTTCCTTTTTGAACCAGTCCATTAAACTCAGCTTAGTTGCATCCCTGATTATACACTTGGGGTAAAAAAATAAAATAAACCCACTTTCCCTCCCAAAAGCAAATCCAGGAATCACGGAATTAGCGAGGAGTCACTGTAAAGCACTGGGCATGTTTTATTTGCTTAAGACAACTGGGCCTTGCTGATTTCCCATTATAGAGATGGAAGAGCTGCTTGGTTATTCACATGGTTTCTAGATGAACACAGAAAGAGAATGCTGCAGCATTTCAAGGTGACGATGTGAGCAATTATGATCTTTAATGAAAATGTGCTAATTGGGATTTGCATCAAAATTACTGTACATCTGCACAGAAAAATGAAGGAAATGAGAAAATGAAGTAGGGCAAAGTTTGCTCAAAAAGGGTTTTCTGTTTGAAAACCATTATGGAAACAGAAAGTAACATTTTCAGTACGGTTTTTAGTGTGTTTCCCTGTTTGTTTGTTTGGGTTTTTTAAATTTTTTGCATTGGATTAAAATATGCAAGTTTGTAGGTAGAAAGCATTCTATTCTCTCTTGTAGAATTTGTTAAAAAAAAAGAGAAATACATGAATATATTAAAATTGAGTCTTCGTAATATTTGGTACTGCTTGTTATTTTACTTGGTAAAAGTGAAGAGCCAAATAAGAAACTTCTTTTAATTAAAAGCAGATAAAGACTTTAAAATCAATTTCAAGTCACTTTAGCCATTTAGCACCAGCACTTTGGTGTAAACACTGCTGACAGTGGCATAAACACTTGTTAGCAGCAGGGTGTGAAAATTCTAATGGCAATCTGGACATGAAAGCTGTCTTGTCAAGATGAAAGGTACAAGGTAGGCTTTACTGTAGTATGTTGTCATTTAAGAAAACATTATGCATAAGCACAGCAAACTAGCTGGAATAGTCCTTATTGCTTACTCGTAATGTCTGCTCAAATTAAGATCTAGGCAAATGATTGGCATGACCCTAGTGATGTTAAGGCTCCCAGGTCTGTGGACACAGTTGGTTTCCTTTGTGGGAAATTGTAAGGAATAATTTCCAGCTAGGGCAGGCAAAGGTGTCTAACCTACATTTTTCACGTTTTACAGGGTTGGAAGTTAATTTCACCCACAGGCTTCACATATTCATTGGCCCTTGCCTTGTTCTGTTGTTCTGTCATTAACCTTTAGCTTTATGAGAGAAATTCTTCCCGTCTACGTACCAAGTTTAATTCACATGAGCAATATTATGACAATCAAGAGAACTTAATGTTCCCTTGAAGTTCTGTATTGGAAACTGTATTTGATGGTTCTTGATAATCTTCCTCCTCCTGTAGTTACCCAATTACTTGCTTGAGAAATGTTCGAATCTTTCATTTCATGAATTTATTCGTTCTTTGTGTGACAAAATGGAGGAAAAAAAAAAAAAAAAGTCAGAGGAGACAACAAGGAAGTCATCCAGCAAAGGAGTCGGGAGCTAAGGCGCTCTGAAAATGGCAGACTGCTGTCTAACCCCGCTTGACGCCCAGGCGTTTCACTTCACAGACTGCTGGATGCGTACAGTATTCAGCACGTGACTGGAGTCCATTCCTTAGTGCTCTACCGCTGTGTAGCAAAGCAGTTGAGATTTGCAGGAGGAGGAGGAGAAATACATGACAGGTTTGGTGTGGTTCTATAGGTGCCTTTGCTGAGCAGTTACAGCATTCACCTCATGGGTAAGTGCCTGAAACTTAATTTTTATTAAACAGTAATTGAATAAAATACTAAAATAATGACAGAAGCAGGGATTAGAATTCTTCCCCTTTGCCAGTTTCAAACTGAAATTCTCATAGGCAAATAACAGTGATCTGCTTAAGGAGTGGTTTGAGCCTTGTGAATTTAAAACTAGAGAGATCAGAATTCTTAGGTAGGTCATTCCCAATTATATATAAAAAAAGAAAACGAAAAAACATAAATACACTGTACTTAGTTGCACCTAGCGAACAAAAAAAAGAAAAATTAAAAAAAAAAAAAAAATCAGGGATGCCATTCTGGGTTTGAACATTTAGGCTGAGTTGCATGTACAGTGGACTATTCCTTCCCACTAGCTTCAGGCAGCTAATTCAAGATGCATTTAATTACTCTGTGGATTTACCTGTCTCTTCACTGTAGATTATACAGAAAAAGGGTGACTTCTCACATTGTCTTTCTCACCTTACTGAACGAATACGTTGAAATGCCTGGTGTAAACAATCTCTCCATTGTCCCAAGGCCAGGCAGAACTGATCAGGGAGCGATTACCCCCTCTTTTCCTAGCCGCTGTAATGAATAATATAAAATAGAGTAAGAAGACAATCTGAAGGAAGTTTGAGGGGACATTCTGAAAATGCCTGCATTTAAGATGAAAAAAGAGCTAGAAGTATATGCACATAAAGGGACTTGAACGTTACAGAGATAACAGACATGGTAAATAAACTGAAACATGAAATAAAATGAAGGCACTGAAGGCTGCAGTTATGGAGAAAGATTGAGAGCGCATTGAAAAGAGGAGGAAAGAGTAATGCCTATAAAGTGGAGTTGTGGAAGTGGCAGAACACCTCTGCATGCACTAAATACGGTGCTGAATTGCGAAGAAGGGATGATTACTGATCTCCGGAGAATTTTTCTTCGTGCAGTGTAATGTGCACACATACGCTGTTTGTAAGGACTACCAGTCACGACACTAAGACTCTTTTTCAAAGCGGAGAGTGTTGCTTTTAATCTGACCTTACAAGTCAGGAATAATGAGGGGTTTTTTCCTATGATTGTCCTACACAGTTGTCATAAACACAAAACTGCAATTGCAAAAAAAGAGTAAGCCGTCAGTAGGAGTTCACCATCAAGTAATTCAGTAATGCCGTAAATGACAGTTACAGTCCAAAAGAATGTGGAAAGGACAAACTGTTAATATAAATGGGAAAATGAAACAGTTGGGAATATAATAAAAGCAGAAATAGTGGAATGCGTAAGATTCAGGACTGCTTTCTTACACCTAAGAAGCATAGCTAGATGGAGGTGGCAGGATTTAGTAGCAGAAAAATGGGGAGTTACCTTTACAGTGGTAAGTGTTAAATGTCTAAACATTGGAATGCACAAGAAACAGGCAATAGGAGTTATGACTTCAGTATTTTACCTCTATTTAAAACTGGTGTCTAAAAATTTATTTGGGGATACTAGGCCAAACTGAAATTTTCTGCAAGTACATAAGGCAAAACGGAGAAAGAACTTGAATGGCTGTTTTTCCATAGATAAGAAATGTCCAAACTACGTTCACTGAGGCCCATTTTTGTGAGGTCATGGTGATGCCCGTGATAAAATTTCACCAGTGTATAATTATCACATAGTTGCACCATGTTGTTGGGTTTTTGGGGTTTTTTTTTTTGTTGTTTTGGGGGTTTTTTTTTTTTTTTTTTTTTTCACAAAAGTATGAGACCAGGTGCTTGACTAGTGTAAATCAGCAACCTCATCAATTCACACCATCACCTAGAGCAGGGTGAACATTGGGAATCTGTTTTGTTTGTTTGTTTTTCCATTTTAAGCAAAATTCTTTCATAGAACAGTAATGAAAGAAAAAGGATTTATTACATGAGAAAATATATCCCATAGCAAACATGAAGCAAGTGCAGTTATGTAGTACAGTGCTCAATCTGAGTAATTTGAGATTGAGAAAATACATTTTTTGTAGTGAATGTCATCATCCCTCTGACTTTTAACATTTGATAGTCTTTTGATTCTCAAGCGATTTTCTCTGTAGAACTTTTATAAACCCTGTAGTTGTGGTGTTACCTGGCAGATATAACCTGTGAGCTCTACCATGGATGGGAAAATTAACCTTCCTTCAGTGCAGTAAATGTTTTTTTGTTTTCTCCTTGAATATATACACTCCTTTCTATATGAGGTGAGTTGCAGGAGTAAGGTACGGACGTGTGCAATCTTATGAAGGTGGCACTGGATGTTTGTGCTTGATGCTCATGGCCATTTAATTTTGAAACAGTTTTTGAAAGGTTTGAGAGCTAGACTATACGTAGGTAATAATATAGTGCCAGGAGACTTGTATCTACAGAGGCTCAAAAATTCATATCCCTAGGAAAGGAGCATGAATCCTCGGATAACTTTTCTCAAGATCCTCCACAAGAGGTTAACAACTTAATTCCTTTTTTCTAAGTTTATTCATTGATTAATTACCTAAGAATAATCATCTGGACTGGTTAGTGAGATAGATAACTAAAATCTGTGACACCACAAACCTAAATGAGTTCTTTTCAGGACCAAAGAGGACTAGAAAGAACTTCAGAAGAGTTTCATCAGCACTATGAAATACATTGCAAATAAACATGAAGTAATGTAGGTAGAAAGGGGCAAAATTAAGTGACTTCCAGGCTTAAAATTGTCAACTCAAGAAGCAAATATAGACATCCGCCCAAACGATTAAGTAGAAACAGTGCTTTGTGACCTCAGCTGTACAAACATCAAACAACTTGTCCGGCTGAAGAGGAACACGACAGCGAATAGTACATAAAATACACCGGTTTACAAATGTTTGATGCATCGTAATCTGAAACAGTGTTGGTAGTATAATTACTACCTCAAAAGAAGAATTTCAAAGAGCTCAGAGACAGGAACTAGAACGAATTAAGGGCTCAAAATTATCCTATGAAACAATACAGAAAAGACCTGAATTTTAGAAAGGCTTAACATCTGGCAAACAGCGACAAAGGATAAAGGACTTAAAGAACAGATAGGAAATTAGAAACTTAGAAAAAAATTAGCTTCACAACAAATAGGAAACTAAAAATGTTTATTTAATTAACATGTTAAATGTGAAAGAACTGCCTCGTCACCCCGTCTGTACTCATATTCTGGAACTTACCGGCAGCATTTTTACATACGGCTTTACGCATTCCTAATGCATTACACGTACTTACATCTATGACACATAGAGTTTAAGGACTTTGTTGATTGTTCTATCCAACAGATGACAAAGAATGGTACAGTGGAATCTGAAGAAGCTAATACGCTGACACTGGATGACATATCTGATGACGATATTGATCTAGACAACACTGAAGTAGATGAGTACTTCTTTCTACAACCCCTGCCGACAAAAAAGCGAAGGGCATTGCTGCGAGCTTCTGGAGTGAAGAAGATTGATGTGGAAGAAAAACACGAGCTGCGGGCCATCCGCCTGTCCAGAGAGGATTGTGGCTGTGACTGCCGTGTGTTCTGTGATCCAGAAACTTGCACTTGCAGTCTTGCAGGCATAAAATGTCAGGTAAATGTCGATATGGTTGTCATTATGTAACTATCAAGGGGAGGGGGAGGTCGAGGGGGTGTGTGTGTGTGTGTGTGTGTGTGCGTGCGCATGCACACGCATGCACTTTTCGTTGTTAAAGTTATAACTACTGGAAATTAATTCAGTTAATTATTAGATAGTAGCACTTGTGGATCTCAAGCCACTTTTTGAGGCTCAGATTTAAGAGTATACAGTGTGCAATACAAACAGTCTCCTTAAACATCTTTATTTTATGATTGGTTTAGGCACATACATTGTTTAGGGGTTTTTTGTTGTTCTTACACAAATATTCTGCTCCTCATATTCCTGTTTGGCCTTTATCTACATATGCAGATGCAGACAACAGAAGAATAAGTAGCCTGCAGATTTCAGAATGGATATTACTTTTTATTTTACAGACAATTCACATACTGTCCGAATGTCAGTTATAGTCCAAACTCAGTGAGAAACAATAAGTGACACACTGTGGTACCGTCCTTTTATTTAACATGCATGATCCTTAAAATGCATGCATGATAACTTTGCATGTAGGCAATACAAATACATCTGCTAACGTAACGGGTAGTCTTTCATCGTCAGACTGAAAAGGTATTTTGTATTGTACATTTACATAGTGTCCTATGTACAGCTGTAAATGTCCCAAAATGTTCCCTAAAAGATGTTTCCAGTAATTCTCCTGAGTCGTTGTTACGCAGCTGAGTTGACTTCTTCCTGAATGCTTTTTTCATCATCTCTTAAATCCAAGCTAAACTTTCTCTGCTATTTTAAGTAATCTCTTTGCTGTTCCTGTTTTCATCTTCACATGTGGGGAAGATATATTAGATCGTGGTATATGGTTCTCCTCCGCATCATATTTGATGTCTAGGTATTACAGTGTAGGTGAAAATCGCAGACCTTTAAGCTACCTAATCGGAACTGTCCGACATGTGGATTCAGTCACATTTTTAGAAATTTAAGATGGCTATTATTGGATACGTAAGTTTTGCCGACAGACTGTTGAGCTTAAAATGTTGCATCTACAATTGGCTGGATTGTCTTTTTAAAATGTACCTGAGGTTTTAGTCCTACGTCTGTGGTCAGGTGTCCCCACTGGCAGCTTTATAAAGGGGTTTATTTGTAATTCATTTTGTTTCGATAGGTTTCTAGTTTCCATGATTTTTACCAAATTTTAAGACTCTTTCTGGTAATGCTTTTGCCTGGATTGGAACACAAATGAAGTAAAGGTGCAGCAGAGCCATAAATAGAAAAATTACCCTTTTTTTTTTTTTTTTGTTCCACCATGTCATGCTTTCACCTATGGAACAGAAACATATTTTTCCTGCTCCGCAACATTGTTGCATTTATGAGGTCCCTTACTGTTCCTGTCAGTGGTGCTAAATTCAAGGCAAACTCTCTGAATTCTTGATAGCTTTGGCTATTCTTACAAGTACTTCTCAGGGTGAATCCCAATTCACTGTTGTATTTCTCAAGGCTGTCTAGGTTCTGTCATTTCACCAGGCTTATGCTACATATGTTAATCTGTATTTTTTTTTTTTAAAAGGTGGATCGTATGTCTTTTCCATGCGGTTGCACTAAAGAAGGGTGTAGCAATACAGCAGGTAGAATTGAATTTAACCCTATCCGTGTACGGACTCACTTTTTGCACACAATAATGAAACTTGAATTGGAGAAAAATAGAGAGCAGCAAGTTCCGGCACTAAATGGCTGCCACAGTGAGATAAGTGCACACGCTAGTTCTGTGAGTCCAGGACCCCATCCGGTTGAATATTCAATTGCAGAAAATTTCGAGATTGAAACCGAACCTCCGGCTGCAGTTATGCACTCTCAGTCAGCCGAGGACTTGGACTGCCCAGGGGAAGAGGAGGAAGAGGAAGATGGGAGTAGCTTTTGTAGTGGAGTTACAGATTCTAGCACCCAGAGTTTAGCCCCTAGTGAATCAGATGATGATGAAGAGGAAGAGGAAGATGAGGAGGAAGATGAGGAGGAAGAAAAAGCAGATGATTTTGTAGAAAGCATGGGCACCCATGCTGATATGGTGCCTCTTCCTTCTGTCCTTTGCTACTCTGATGGAACTGCTGTGCATGAAAACCACTCTAAAAATGCCTCATACTATACTAACTCTTCAAATCTGTATTACCAAATAGAGAACCACGTTGCTGGCACTGCTAACCAGATCGGTGAGACTTACTCAGAAAGGGATGCTGTCAAGAGCGGTAGTCTTTCTCTGGTGCCTTACAACATGACTTCAGAACAGTTTGTTGACTACACACGGCAATCAGAGGAAACTTTTAGCAGCTCTCATTACCCTTCTGCAAACCCCTCAGTGATTGTTTGCTGCTCGTCTTCTGAAGGTGACAGCAGTGCTCCATGTAACAGTTTATATGCTGAGCATAGGCCAAGTCACCCTCAAGTGGAATTTCACTCATTCTTGAAAGGTCCTTCTCAAGATGGCTTTGTTTCAGCTTTGAATGGCGACAGTCACGTACAAGAGCACCCTGCTGAGAATTCACTAAACCTCCCAGAAAAGAGCAGACTGCATGAAGAGTGCATCAAATCACCAGTGGTAGAAACAGTACCCGTTTAATATTAAAATTATTCTAGGACTGACTTCCTGTATTAAAATGCACTTGCGTTGGATTTCCTAGAATCTTACTTTTTTTAAGAGGTAGACAACACTTGGACTATAGTCAGATGTTCCAGACACATTTTGTTTTCTTAAGCTACACTGGCAGTGGTATTGCACAAAAACAGTTCATGTAAAGATTTAAATAAAAATAATCAAACTGTCTTTTGATAAAAATAAAACGCGTAAGTAAAAAACATACCCAACATATTTCAAAGTAGCCTACCTATCAAAAGTATGTGAGACCTGCCAAGCTATCTGAATCAAAGCTTCGTGTTTTTGATTGTCGGGCCTGTGCAAGATTGTTAAAAATGATACTTTGAAATAATCATGTTTAGAGTCCTAATTTTCAACATATCTGGAAAGATGGTAAGTTTAATGTAAAAGTAACTACTGTACAAAAAAAGTTTTAATTGTTCTGTACTGTATGTATTTTATTTATGGTAGTTTAGTACTCATGTTTTGATAAAAATGAACAGCATGCTCATATGAGCAGAAGATCCATAGCTAGTTGCAAAGAGCATGTCCACTTTTCATCTGGAGTACCTTGTATTCTTCCTTTTGTTTTTTTCAATAGCATTTCTGGTAAATTATCTTGAAATGCATTTTTCGAGTGTACTATTTTCTCTTTTACTGTTCCTGACAAACAGAAGAGCCAGAAAGGGGGCATTTACGTCTTCTAGAAAGGTGAAAGGTAGACAATCCTCCATAAAAATTAAAATCAGTGGCATTCCAGAGCTCGTACCCCCTCCCCAAAGAAAAATGATCTTGTATATAATGGCAAACCAGTAGCTTAAGCTTGCACAGCACCTTTTAGCCCAACAAACATTCAGATACTTATGCACTTTAGTGCCATTTTGCAGTACTGTATTAACTGCGGGAACTGTGAACTACTGTGGAGAAATGCCATAGCTCCAGCCCCTGAGGTGTAGGTAAGATCTTAAAATCCATTGTAACAAAACCCGTATGTTTTTCCCAAACCAGTTTATTAATATGTCAGTAGGTAGTTTATAAAAGCAGAGTCCTGCTGATCAAAGTTTAAATGAAACATGAAAAAAAATGTGGAAGGGTCTAGATTTCCTAAATATTTAGCAGTTTTTATGAAATATGAGACTGGCTTTTGTGGACTTCTGATGGTATCTCACATTTACAGAGTCATTTGGTCTAATTAGGAACCAGTGGATTTAGTGAGGAAACACAGCTTCAGAAATTTTATATCTGCTAAAGTTTGCAAGCAAAATAGCACATGCAGCGTAGGGCTGTCCGTTTCCTTGTACTGCATTTGTTTTTAAATGAAATGGGAATTAAAATACCTGCTGTATCTCACCCTTTTCATTTATTAACCAATCTTGCTTTCTTCTAGAAAAGGAGGTAGAGGAACCTGCTTTTCTCTACACTGATAATTCTGCATTGCCTTATTTTGATTTCAAAATCTATTTTAACATTTTTGTTCTTCTAATACTGAAATTTTATTTATTATACATCAAGTGGTTTGAAATGTAGACCTGTCTTGTTTGTCAAAATAAGGATCACATCTTAAGTTTTTATCTGTCAAATCTGGATGGTTAACAGTATGCATGTAAACACAGTGTAAATTTCAGCTCTGTAACAGTGACTCTTCTGGTTAGAAGCTCTTTAAAACATCATGTACAGTACTCCAGTAGAAAAACTGCCAGATTTAAAATATGCTTTTTAAAAAAATAAGCTGACTTAATTGTTTTTATATGAAATCTGGGCAAGGCAATTTCTCGTTTTTATGCTAAATCAGCAAAATACTTTTACTCCATGTAGTAGCTGGAAAGGTTTTTTATTTACTTGTTTCCACGAGAAGTCCTACATGTTTTATAAGAACTGCACTGAAAAGTCCTAGTTCTCTAGGGACCGGATTCCACACTTGCAACGTATTCCATCTCCTGGGAAAGTGCAGTCGTGTTGGTTACCTGGCTCAGCAGTCCCTTAGCCTCTCTCCCTCTTAGCCACAGAACACTCGAGCCGGGTAAGTGCATGTATTCTCTCCAATTCCATACAGCAAATACCAGTCTTTAGTTTTAAAGAGAAACATGTTAGTTCATGAAGTTCTGCATCTAGGAATAATATTATCCTGTTCAAGATATTCTACAGGCAAATGTAACAAGTCTCTGTGCATATAGGCATCTTGCATTAACAGCAGGCTTAAATCTGACGCTCCCGCTCAACACCAGCACCAAAAGCACAAATCCTTCCTACGTGAGCTGGGACAGTAGCTGTGAATCAGTAGCAGCTTTTTAACCTCAGAGTGTGTTGGAGGATCATGCACACTTTACCAGGGTATTTCTCTCAGGGGAAAGTTAAATGAAATATTTCGTTTCATTATTCACCCCTTACTGAGCAATAAGAAATTGTTTTCTTGGCCCCTGTACTTTCACATTAACAATATCTTTAATAATACTAGCAAGCACAGTAAGTGATTAACTTTATAAAATACATCTCAGCTAGCTTTAAAATACTGAGATGATGGTTATTTAGTACTTCCATTGGCACAGGCTTCAGACCCCAGGCCTCCTTAGTATTAGCATCTGTAAACTTCTGAGTACTTGGATGTATATGTTCCATGCTGTTGGGGTGAATACAGCTGAATTCACTAAAGCTTGCAGCATAGGATAACAAGCAGTTGCTTGTAATAAATAGGTAGGGTAGAGAAGGCAGTGACTATATATAGAACTTGCGCTACACTATTTTCCCTTGTTTCAAGTAGCTAATTGCTGGGAGTCACGAAGTAAAATGTGCAGAATAAAGATTTAAGTTGAAAAAAATATTCTTAACTACCTGGTGATAATGTAGATAGTAATACCTTTCTTTTGATCCGATCTGATGTTGGAATACAAAGTAAACAAATCGTGTTTAGTTCTTGCAACAAGTTACAAAGTCAAGTCTGTTTATAATTCATGGAGATTTCTGGTAGCTATACTAATAGTATCAACAAGACTCCTAACAGCGATAAACTCAAACTGAGGGAACAAAAAAACCCAGAAAACTCTTTTTTTGATGCAGGCTAAACCTGTTCCCAAAAAATTCCATACCAGCAAATAACAAAGCTAAGGCCTTGGCTATTATAGATAAGTTGACTAGAGTGAAAAAAGAAAAAAACCAAAACGTCGCAACCCTGGCCAAAACAGATAGGCTACCTTAACTGTGAAATCTAGGGTAGGCTGTAGAAATCAGGTAAGAGTCAAGATTCCCACCCCTTGATTAGACTTCTATGATTTGTTTAGAAGAAAAAAATACTCTTCATATAAAGAAAAATAAACTTAAATCATGGGATGGAAAATGGGGTAGTATATAATAATATATGGTATGTCCCATTTCCCAGTTGGTTAACACTCAAGTTGATAACCAGTCCTTTCATTTTGGGTAAGCTTACTTCTATGTGCTAAAAATGTTATGTTACTAAATGATAAACAGCAGTATTTGCTTCTGTATCAACACAGTATATCATTTGTGGAAATATTTGCTTTACTGATAGTTGTATCGGCTTTATTTCACAAGTTACCTGGCTACTGCTAATCACTACTAAGAAGCCAGGTAATAAATTGCTAGATAGTTTACGATTACATTACATAGTTCAGAAAAATGAGTCATAATGAAAGCATTTCCCTCCGTTGAAATAAAAATTTCACACAGCTCATCAGTGGAACAGCACCTAAAACTGGATGCCTTTTGGCTATAATGTGAACTTCGCCTCTCTTGGAAAAAATGTGTTGTTAAACTGACATCAGACATAAAATTAGAACTTTTCTGGCAAAACTGCAGCAATTGCAATTGTTTCCTAAGAGCTATAGCTCATGTTCACTGGAAAGTCCTTTAAAAAATTAAAAGCTGGTCAGTAAAAATTTCTAATTAATTTCTTTTTTTTTTTTTTTAAATAATTCTTTGATGAGCTGTATGCCATTTAGATCAGAAGGTTCTATATTTGTAAAGTTTTACTATTTTTCCTTTACATAAGTTCCTGCTAGTGAATCATAATTTGAGTTGACATTTATTTATTTTAAGGCTATTGATTACGCTATCATAGACCATCACTTGCTATAAGTATGGTTCAGCCCGCTCACTGATCTGTTAACTCGGTCAGTTAATACTGGATCCTGCCTTTTGTCTCAATTCTGCAGAAATTGCCTGTAGTATTCATGGTGTTATTCACTGGATTGCTAACTGATCCAGATCCAGTTTCTAATCTTATCTGGGTGTTGTATTTCAGTA